>UXGD01000307.1:0-68408 GCA_900474315.1 Torymus auratus
CAAGACAAGACAATAATACTTTTCATATTGACTGAAAAGACCAAGACAAGAGAGAAATTTTCGAGAATTTCCAAGAGTGAGACAATAATTACAGAAATATTACAATAATTACAATACAGAAATATTGTATACTGTCTCGCTCTCGTGCAGCCCTATGTACATTAACAAGAAGATGATCAGGGGTGTGGCGTGCGGATCCTGGATTTGGCTAAAACTGTAGGAGGTACTTATTTTTGACAAATAATGAGACACGTGTCTTGGGATTTTTGTGAATGGGTCTTTTTTCCGAGACTCAAGCTATTTTATGTCTAAAATGAACAATTTTCGATAAAAATGGGGTTTCTTTCTTTAGTAATAATAGCTTTTTGGATATTTCGGTCATATAAATGGGCTAAAAAGTTTATAAAAGAAGGCAAAAAAAGCTTTAATTTAAGCTGTGTTTCATTAAAAATTTTGTTTTTTCAAAATGTTATAGCCATTAAAAATAGAGTAAGAAAATCACGAAAAATTTCTCATTTTTTTCAAGCATTTAACGGGTGGTATTTTAAGCTATTTTCTTACTTTATTTTTGATAGCCTATAACTTCTTTAAAAATTGAAATTTTTTAATAAAACTCAGCTTAAATTAAAGCTTTTTGAAATATTCAAAAAGCTATAACTAAAGAAAGAGACCACGTTGTTATCGTGAATTGTTCATTTTAGACATAAAATAGTTTGGATCTCGGAATGAAAGGCCCATTCAGAAAAATCCCGAGACACCTCACAGTCTCACACTCGTGCTAGGTGTATAGAAACAACACTTTCGCACTTAATTATATAGAAAACTATTATTACTTTATTCTGAAATACATCTAAAAACTGTTTCGCTGTTTTGAAAATCATTTTTATTATAGTGATTTGTACCATTAAAATATTCGATTTTAATTTAGGATTTAACTTAAACATAAATAAGTATGATATATCTAATTCAACAATTTATAATAAAAAAATAGAAAAAAACTTGTTATTTAGATTTTTTAATGAATCGTTCATTTACCGCTAAAAGTCCTATGTATGTAGACTACCTATACCTATATACGTTGTGGCCCTAATGCGGCCCTTTCTCTTCATGCCTCGAAAACGAGTACATCCCGCCTTTGTTCAATTCGGCTTCCTACCAGACGCTCCTATAATGACGGTAAAGTTGCGTCATAAGTACTCTTGACACCTCCATAAACCGCGCCGACAATACGTAAAACCCACCATACACGTTGTTGCATGACCGTCCAACTGACCGAATTAATCGGCCAATCCTCTCTCTTGCGCGCGCGGCGTATGCACGAAATATATAGGTACGCGAGAGCGAGAGAGCGCAAAAAAGGAAAAACAGAGTGACGGCGTGCACGCGCGATTCGGATAGGTACCTACTTTATTTTATAGTTTACTCCCTATACAGCTCTCTAGTTCGCGAATTGTCAATAACACCAGCAAGCAGCGACGTGCGTCGTGCAGCAGCAAAGTTGTCGCCGTCGTTTTATATACGTACGCACAAACGGTTTTATTTTTCGTTTATCATTCGTAGCGCGCGCTTGTGCGACGCCGTACTGTGGACTATCAAAAACCACCGACCGCGACCATCAGTTGCTTATTTCAGTACGCGACGACATCATAACCTCGCGCAAGCAGAGTGTCGTTAGTGCGTAAACACACGCGCCCCTCGCTACAGTGCCTCAACAAGTAGCAGCGGGAGAAGAGCCTAGTGCTGAAAGCAAAAATGTAATGAAGAGGAGAGTCGCTATTACAGAAACGGCAATAAAGTCTCCTTTGTACCGCTACCGCAGGGAAAGAGATTCCCGCGGGAAGTGCGAGAGAGACGGAGAACTACTGTATACTACAACATCAGGGGCGGCATATAGTAGTGCGCGCGCGGGAGAGAGAAACAAAAGGAGAGGAAAGGGAAAACAAAAGCGCGAGAGCTAGAGCGCGCGGCTCGACATGCCGATGATAACGTCAACCTTGACGTCTCGAAAAGCAGACAGCCACAACAGCAGCAGCAGCGGCATCGAGTTTTAATTTTATCCGCGCCGCAGCGCGTATTACATATATATTCACACATACGTAAACTATATACACCTATATATACTCCGCAGCGCGCTCTCGCTCCCTCGAAAAAAAAAGACAGAGACGGAGAAAGCGCCGCGCGCTGCAGCACACAGGCCGTCCCGCCGTCGTCGTCGTACATCGTCTATGTGACTGTGCGCGCGTTTGTGTGCGCGCAGGTGTGTATCGCTGCCGTGCCGCCACTGCGCCTGAGCAAAATAATAATAACGCGGACGGCGAGCAAGCGCGCGAGAGGATCGCTCGTATATAGGTACCGCTCGCTCTGGCTCCCTGCCTGCTGGTGTCTTGTATGCCAGTGTATAGGTGCGCGCGCGCGTGCACATGCGCTTTTCCGGGCTGCAGCGTCGATATAGCGAAAACAGCAGCAGCAGCAGCAGCAGCAGTAGCACCAGCAGCAGTAGCAGCAGTGGTCCCCCTCGGGACACAGAGAGAGAGAGTGCTATAGTAGCGAGTGCGTGAAAGAGAGGAGCGGCCGCGGCGAGCGAGCGCGCGCGCCAGTGAATCGCGTATATCACAATATCTATCTCCGTGTGTTGCGCGCTAGCAGTGAGCCTCGCCTCTCCGAAGAGCAGCAGCAGCCGCAGCGATTCGCCGCCGCCCCCCGCGATAACATGGGAAAATGGTCGTCGTCGGCCGAGGAGGAGCTGGACTGACGGTGGTAGCCGCCGTAGCAGCAGCAGCAGCAGCGACGAGCAAGTCGTCCAACACCAGCCGACAGAGACGGGCCTCCGATCGGTATGTATTGTATATACACACACATATACACACATAGTCGTACATATGTGCGTAGGCATGCATACATTGTAATGTGCACGTCCTCCTCTTGGCTCTGTCTCTGTCCCTCGCCTCCTCCGTATATATGACAGCTCTTCCGTCGTCCTTTATATGCAAGTATACGCGTACGTGTATACGAGGGAGAAGTATATGTATATACGCACGTTGATTTCGTAAATATCGCGCGGCTCGAGGAAGAGTGCGAGCCAGTGAGCGAGTGCGAGAGAGAAAGAGGAGGAGACGGAAGAAAGAAGGCGCGCGCGAGAGTGACGGAGATAGAGCCAGAGGGAGAGCGGGACAGAGACAGGGAGTCTCTTAGGAGGCTCTCTACCCGATATGTATATCGATTGGTGTGCGCGCTTTTTCCACTGCCTCACGTACATAATACTACGCGCTTCTCGGCTCTCGGGGTCTCTTATTTCTGCCCTCCTCGCTGCTGTGCTACCGCCGTCTCGTCGCGATTGACTCGCGACGGCGGCGCGCGTGCGCGAGGTGTCTGCGTGTATTGTAGGTGCGGAAATTAGTGGAGCGACGCCAAAAAACTTGCCCGAGTGTGACGCAGTTTTGCCGAAGCTTTTCGACCGCCCCCCGTCCGTCCGCTTCAGCGCGCGGCTGGCCTCGGCACCCTCTCTCTGGACTGATTAGGAGGAGAGTCTTTCAGCAGTCGGCCAAGAGGATCCAGGAGGAGCTATCTACGCTTCGGCCGTTTGTGACTTCTTCCTGAGAGGAGGAAGGGAGCGGTACCAGCAAGGCTTGGTCTTTTGGAGCAATTTTCCCAAGTGCTGAGGTACGTCAGTCAACTTTGACAAGATGCCAGGCCTTATCGCTGTGAGTGATTTCATCGATGAGACCAGGGGTGTTTACAATTCACCCACTACGTCCACATTTGTCTCCAGGATGCCACAGTGCAGGCAAACCATTGCAGCACTGGAGGAGGTGAGTCTCTCTACTTAAGTGGTTCAAGTTCAAAATGGTGCTTGTGCAGTTTTTATTTACCTAGTGAATAAGGCAATTGATATTTAATGAAAAGGTATCTGTGAATATATTGAGCTAATTCAAGTGCAATGAAAATAATACTACAGTGATGTTTTTATAATGCATACATAAATGTAAATACTGAAAACAGTAGAGGCTTTTATATTTTATCAAAGTAGTATCCATTAGCAGATTGAATTGTTAAATTGAAATTAATGTATTTTGTAAATGGCACATTGAAATTTCAATGACAAATAATAATACACCCACTTTTTTATATGCACAGGTTCTTCGCATTAATTTGAATTTGAAAGAATATCAATTTTTCTTTGATACTACTTCATTTTATTTGTTTTTTTTTCACACTTATAGTTACTAAACAACTTTAATTTAATACATCTGTATCAAGGTTAAAGGTTATAAAATTAAAAATGATTCGTATAGATTTTTCCAAAACAAGCAACAAATGATGTTTTTTAAATATTCATATGCACATGTCATTTGCACACATTTATGTTCATAGAATATATAAATAATTTGTTGACTAATTGACACCATATATAGTAAGTGACTATTAACAGTCTCAAATGATAATAAAAATAGTGATAATAATAATGATAAAAATATGAAACAAAAGTTTCATGTCTGTCTTATATATATGTATACTATTAGATAATGGTTGAAATATTTTTTCAATATTTTCTTTGAATTAAGATGAGGTGTTACTATGTAACTTTTAACTTTTTTATGGATTATGGAAGAGTGATTCATATAAATATTCAGGATAAAACTTGTCTATCCATTTTTTTTCTAATCTTATTTTTGTCATATTATGTAAAATTAAAACAACAAATCATTGATTACAACCAGTATTGTTCATAATATTAGTGTATTAAATGATAAGGTAAAATTTGTAATATAATAACAGAGCTACATCCTTTAACCTTCATTCAATGTTATTATATTTTATTGATTTTGGCTCATTCTGTTTCTGCTTAATATTGGAAATATACAATACATTTTTATTGAATTATTTATCTTTTATTATGATTTCTATTACAATTATTATTATTTCAAACAATTTTTGAATAATTTAACAAATTTAACAATTATTTGAACATTCTAATTAAAAATATCTTTGAGGTAAAAGATTGATTATAAAAGTGTCACTAAAAATGGTATTCTTTGATTTCAAAACTTATACAATTATTTTCTTGATTAGATGACATTTGAACTTGGGCCAATTATCAAATTAGTAATATAACACACTTTTAATCCTATATACTTAATTATTAGTGAAATGTAAATTTGGTTCTTGATAAAAAAAAAAAAAAAATAATCCATAACTGTCTGCTTTACATTTATATAATTGTATACTTTAACACTTTAATTGAACAATATTTTTCTATGATCAGTGATTTGCATTTTAAGTATTTGATTTAATAATTACTTAAATTCATCCAAGCAGATACTGGTGAATGCTATCATTATATGTTGAATCATATCTTTTTATAGACACTTGATTTCGATCGAGATGGGCTCACTAAGCTTAAGAAAGCAATCAAGGCAATCTACAACTCAGGAAATGGTTAGTATTAGTTTTGGCAATTCACAGGTTAATACCTTTATAATATTAGAATAATTTCTATATTGTAAAATGTACTGTTTCAGCCCATGTTGACAATGAAATGTACTTGGGGAGAGCATTGGAAAGATTAGGTGATGCTGCACTCAAAGAACAAGAGCCAGATATTGGTGCAGCTTTTCTTAAATTTGCTGTTGTTACCAAAGAATTAAGTGCATTGATGAAAACATTGGTATGTTTGCAATTTTAAAATATGAAAAAAACAACTTTAATAGCAAGATTGTAAACAATAAATAAAATTTAATACAATTATTGTTTTAGATGCAAAATATTAGTAACATTGTAATGTTTCCCTTGGATTCAGTGTTAAAAGGAGACTTAAAAGGTGTCAAGGGTGATCTTAAAAGACCATTTGACAAAGCCTGGAAAGATTATGAAGCTAAATATGCTAAAATTGAAAAAGAAAAGAAACAACATGCAAAAGAGGCTGGCCTCATTCGTACAGAAATTACAGCAGCAGAAGTTGCTGATGAAATGGAAAAAGAAAGGAGACTGTTTCAGTTACAAATGTGTGAAGTAAGATTAATTTGATGTGATAACAGTTTATTCGTTTAGTATTTATTGTATATACTTACATAATATATTTTTTTAGTATTTAATTAAAGTTAATGAAATCAAGACTAAAAAAGGCATAGAACTTCTTCAACATTTAGTTGAATACTATCACGCACAAACAAAGTAAATATTTTTTTTTAAATAATTTGTTAGTATATTCATTTAAAATGTTTAATACTTTTTATTTGTTTTTAGCTATTTTCAAGATGGACTGAAAACTATTGAACACTTTGGTTCTTATGTTGTGGACCTAAGTATGAAACTCCAAAAAATTAGGCAGGCCCAAGATGAAGAAAGAAGGCGCCTAATGGAACTCAGAAGTCTGTTAAGAAGTTCTGGATGTGATAAAGAGGTATTTTTATTTACTAATATTTTGTGTGAACATTATAAAAGATAATAATTTTTTTTTTTTTTTCATTTAAATAGTTAAACACAAATGCAAGCAGTGGATACTCACTTCATCAATTACAAGGTGATAAACAGCATGGAGTAACCCGTACTGGCCATCTCTTAAAGAAAAGTGAAGGAAAAATGAGAAGAGTTTGGCAAAAACGAAGATGTTCAGTGCAGGCAGAGGGATATCTGGATATCTGTCACGCTGACGAAAGCAAACCACCCACAAGGGTTAATTTACTAACGTGCCAAATTAAACTGGTACCTGATGATAAAAGGAGCTTTGACCTCATAAGTTGTAAGTTTTCTGATTTCAATAACATTGCTCTCACATTGCTTTCGATTTTGCATAACATTATTAAATGATGATCGTTCTAAATTTTCAGATAATAGGACTTATCACTTTCAAGCAGAGGACGAAGCGGATCAGCGGGCGTGGATGTCCGTCCTAGTCAACTGCAAAGAGCGTGCTTTATTAAGAGCTTTTGATGCTAGTGGCAAACCCGAGGCGAATCATGGTAATCCTAGTTTAGTTGAGCTTCAACAAGCTGTAATAAGGTGTGTCATGAGGTTACCGGGTAACGATAAGTGCTGTGACTGTTCTTCACAAAACGGTAAGTAACACTTTTATTTGTACAATTTTCATTAACATTTCATCAAGAATTGGGATAGTATACTCAATTCTATTGTAACTTCAATGAAAAAATTAGATCACTCTTACTTTAATATAAATGAATTCCTTGCTTTCAATTCTAGATGCAACTTGGCTGTCAACAAACTTTGGAATAATTGTGTGCATAGAATGTAGTGGTATACACAGGGATTTAGGTGTGCATATATCTAGAATACAATCTTTAACTCTTGATAATATAGGTACATCCCAATTATTGTTAGCAAGATACATGACAAATCAAGCTTTCAATGAAGTTATGGAAGCAATGTTACGTCATAATTTTAAACCTTCTCCTACCTCTACAATGTGAGTTGATGATTTAAATCATATAAATACTCATTTCAACATAGATTTGATTTTCCTTATTAATTGTTTTTACTCCTAGGGAGGAAAGGTACGAATTTATTAGAGCCAAATATGTAGATAAAAAATATATCACGAGAACTTGTGTTAACGAGCAAGATCTGCTATCAGATCTTGAGCATGCTGTAAATAATCGTGATTTACATCACCTGTTACAAGTTTATGCAGAAAATGTAGATTTATCATCTAGTTTACCAACTTCGGTATGTTATGAGTTAAAATTCGATTTGATCAAGATTGATTGACCGATAATTGTCACGTTATCAATAACTTACAAAACTCTATTACAGGATCTTTGTGAAACTGCTCTACACTTAGCGATTTTAAGAGAAATGGGAAATAGTTTACACATAGTAGACTTCCTGATTCAGAACACGCCAACAGGCACTATAGACAAAACCACAACGGAAGGAGATACGGCTTTGCATCTCTCCGCTAAGCATGATAAAGCGGAAGCCATGAAACTACTGCTGAAAGCAGGCGCCGATCCAACACTTCGAAATAAACAAGGAAAGACTCCACTGGATATTGCACAAGAAGTCGGACATCATACATGTCAAGAATTAGTGAGTTATAAATAATTTTCTTCTTTTTCACTCATTTTGCAAATAATAAATAATATTTTTAAACCTGTTAATTATAATATTTTTTTTAATAGTTGAATCACGCACTTCAGCGTCAAAAAACATTATTTGATAATGTAAATATTGATTGGAACCTTTCACACGATGAAGCATCAACCGATTTTTCCGATGATGAAACTATCATTGAAGAAAGAGTGAGTATTTCAAAATAATTTCAAATATTTGATTACATAATAATATTAGTTAATAATAATTTACTAATGACTTCTCTTTCCAAATTATTTTAGTGTAGCGATGACTAAAACAATAGAGTGAAAAATTGTTAAACTGTCTTTTTAAAACATAATAAATTGAATTGTTTACAGAATGGTTGTTCAACACCGGAAAAGAAATTACGTAGTAGACCTCCATCATATGCTGGAGGGACAGACACAGGAGTAACAGACTCACCAGTGACATTACGCAGTAGGAGTAGTACTTGTGATAGCTTGCAGAGTGGATTATCACCAGGTTTCTGTACTAGTAAAGAACAAATGCCACCACCCCCACCTCCACAAATGAAAAAACCAGTCATAGGTATGTTCACAGAATATAAATGTATAACACCCTTTTGTTATTAGCTAAATAATTATTTGAAATCCATGAAAATTCAGGATGTATCATTCAAGTTGATAAAAAGATTTAGAAAAGTTTTATTGTTGACTTGTAATATTGAAAAAAAAAAGTTTTTTTGAAAGTTCATGGGTTACTGCTATATCAATATTCTAGTCTTAGTGCATAAAAAACATAGAATGTTTATTGAATGTTTTTTTAATTATTATTAATATTGCTTCTGCTAGTTAATAAAGCTTTTTTTAAATTATAATTGCTTTGATTTTTATTATTAAGCAATTGACTTTGAGAAAATTTACGTTTTTATATTTTAAAACAAAGTAATGTAAATTTTCAAGTTGGTTACTAATATAAGCCTGTTTATACTATATACGTATCAGTGACCAGCTTATCGCCAGCCCGACCCATTTATTTGACATTATTAATTTTGCAGCGTTAACAAAACAACTAATTTTAAGTGCATCTTGTTGTTGGCCTATTAATGATTTTGACTATGCGACATTGGTCGTAAAGCAATGACACGCTTGTTTGTAGTCCCGACGCCGGTGGTTCCGGACGTCTCGATAAACTTTCACGGCTCGCTGAAGAAGCGCGTGGCGCCGCCGCCGCCCGCGGGCCTCGACACCGGTGGTGGTGGTGTTATTGGTGGTGGTCTTGGCATGGCCGGCGGCAGCATCCTCTCGCCCCACTACGGCACCCTGCCCACGGCCTCGCACAGCCGGACGACAAGTGAGCCCATTTTGACTAGTCACACTACCATTCAAACTCTACCACACGCATTGCGAACCCTGAACACTACTCAGAATCACAAAAGATCGCCGAGTGGCGATTCATCAACGGGACATGGCCCCGATGAATTGCGTAAGTGCAAGAAAAGCAAGCAACAGATTTCGCTTTTTTGTTATTTTTCTCTTGTCTTTTTTTTCTCTCTCTCACTCTCTCTCTTTATTTGCCTTCCCACGCTTTGAAAGTTGCCACCCCCTGTTTGAAAGGCTTCCTCTAAGCGCTTTAAGGGGATGCGTCAAATGTGTAATGCCGACAATCGCAATATTCGCTTCGCAAGTGGATTGGCCGTTACGTTATGATTTCCGTTCGGAATTATCCCACTTTGACGTTACAAAATCAATAGCAGTTGACTTGTTAATTAAAGCTATTTGAAAGGATGACTGTGCCAACGTGGCTGAGTTTGTTCATTTATAAAAATGTTCAAAGTAGCAATAAAATGGCGATATTAAAATATATTCTGATTGTCGATATTATAGTATTGGCGTTTTCGTTGAAAGGCAGGCTGTATTGACATTTTCGTCAGTTTTTTTCTCTTTCTTCTGCATAAGTGAGCTAAAGTTCGACCGTTATTGCACTGTCACCAATTTTCACTGAAATATAATCATTGTACGAAAAGATAAAAATACATAGTCTTCTAAAATAAGATCGAAATTTAAAAATACTCCAAAGATCAACAGTATAAGTACTTCCTGCAATAAAATTTATTTTGAAGAATGTTGACATAACATGATCAGAATAATCTTACATCTTGGTGACTGTGTAGTAATAACTAACGAATTAGAATTTGGTAGAGAGCCAATAATGAATGAATTGCGCAAAAGTGGCTATGTGAAATAATAAAAACAATTTTTTCGCATTATGAACCTTATTTTAACCAAACGACATTTTTTTCTTGTACTTTATTTTTATTTTGAATGCAATGCCAAGCAAGATATTTATTGAGAATTTCACGTATATGTAAGGATCTCTTGTGATTCATCAACGTACAATAGATAACTGTATCAATAATTTAGACTCCACTGACATTTCCAACAAACTCTTATCACTCGTAAACTCTGGAAATTCAGTCCTGCATAATGCAGCCCGTAAGTAACAAAAGAAACAAATGTCTTTGTTCGGCTCACCGCGACAGAGACCCAAATCAATAAAACTCGTGATGTGCGCGACAACTAACTATATGTGCATGTATATACGAGTCTGACGACAACTCATTGATATGTGTGCGTGTGTGTGGGCGCATTTCCGGCAGGTATCGACAAAATTGGCATGAACACGTCGACACTGCAGAGGCCGCGGAATCCGCCACCGCCGGCACCGCCGTCCATATGCGCATCAACGACGTTGTCGTCATCATCGGCGACGTCGAGGCTGCAAGACGACCAGGGCAATGAATCCCTGAGCGCCGCGTGTCCCGAGGCCGGGCTGGGAAATCCCCTGCCGCCACCCAGAAAGGTATTGTATTGATGATGACTCTTGCTTTATATTATGTCACCTGAGCTAGATGTCCCGATTACAGCTGACTTTTTTCATTCGGACGTTCGATATTAAGCTTTAAATAAATATTATGATTAATGCGGCTCATAAATTATTCAACGGGTTTAAATCGATTATTTCTCCAGACCGAAAAAAGATCAAAATATACAAGATATTAACTTGCCAAACTTAAGAGAATTTAGTAATAATTAGAGTAATCGTGATATCTAATCTAATATTTGATGCTATGGCGCGCTCATTTATTATATCTGTACTATATATAAATAATGCTCTTACTAGTTTTTAAAAATCGGCAGTTTAAGAAAAAACTGTGTGCGACATTGCAAGTTGGGTAGAAAGATTGCGTACCGTGCGTATGTGCGTACTACGATCAATTTTCAAACGATTATTTCAAGATAAAGATTAATGAAAAAAGAGGTAATTCTGTTTGTATGTAAACTTTTGTTACGTGATTTGAAAATGAGTGGCTTCAAATTAATGTGAATTCCAAATACCGTTTAATATGTGTTTGAAAAATTGGTTAGAAATATTAGTAAAACTCTTTTAGACAAGAATTGGAGTTTTCCAACAATCCGGTAAAGTCATTCTTATTTCTGAAGTATTAGTGTAGTCAAGGTTTACGTATCACTAAACTACAATATCCACTGTACAATATTTTCGTAATTGTTGAAATATAATATTTGTTAGTTTTAATATAAATGTAAATAAAAGAAAACTAGATTAATTTTTTTATTAACACTATTAAATCGGTAAGTTTTTATAAAATTGTTGGCACATAATTTACTAACAGTTTTATTTCGTTATTACAAAAATAAATTAGCTACAGCGATTAACGTGGCACTATTGATGCCAAAAATAATCTATTTGAAATGTAACTAAAAATAAGAAACATTCTGTGAATACGTAAAGCCTTCTTGCATGTCGACGAAAATCAATATTTTCATTATTCTATAACCTGCATCTAAAGTAGATCGAAATAGTACATAAACATAATAGGCTTCTGTTACCGGCATGTTTAAGGTATAGGGAAAGCTTTAAATACAAAACGTGTCGCGCATACAACATGCACTTCCAGCACGAACTTTAGATGTAGATTGTCGGATAAACATTGATTTTTGCAAAGCTGGATGCAAACTCCCACGATTCGCTCCAAGGCCTTTTTCTTGACAAACACTGCTTATATATTACAATCACGACGCAGAGCGAAGCTTTTTTTAACTTCAATGAAATCGAATTTGAAACAGTAGATAATTAACTGGGCATACTATTATTGCTTGTTTACAAACTAACCTGCGGATAAATTGCTATGAATTCTCGATAGTTTGTCATTAGAATCGTTTTGAAAAATCATTCAGTCATTAAATCATTGACTTATAGTTAGTCTGATTCGTAGCAAACAAGCGCTTGTTGCGTGTACATGTATTGGGATCATTTCATTTAAAAATCTATGCCTCGTCCATTCACATTATATTATTAAAATAATACTACATTAATATGTATATATATATATAAATAAAAACAAATCATTTTGCACCCATTTCAATTTGTTCTACTTGAATGGACGACAATGAACAGTAAATTGGCACCTCACGAGCTTGATCATCAAAATAAATAAAAACGACCGTTTATGCGAAATTTTCTAACGTTTTTTTGAATATTCCAAAAGATGCGGGAAAGGAGGAAGACGAGGCGTCTCGGAAAGGTCCTGACGCGAATGACGAACGTATGCAATGTTTTCAGCCACCGGCGTCGGCGGCAGGTTTCAGCGGGCTGCGCCGCTGCAGGGCACTCTACGACTGCGAGGCGGACAACGAGGATGAGCTCTCGTTCCACGAGGGCGACGTCATCGTCGTGACGAACGAGCACACAGACGACGACAACTGGATGGAAGGCTTCCTCGAGCGGGCGCCCGAGCGCAGGGGCATGATTCCTATTAGCTTCGTGCATATGCTGCAGGATTGAAATTCGATGATTTCCGGCGATCCGTCGCCGCGGCGTGACAGACCGAGAGAGAGCGGGGCACGATCAACAAGGATGAGAAAAGAAAAAGTAAAACAATAGGTTTCTCGATTACACACCTTGTACACACACACATACACGCGTATACACACATTTTATCACGCGTACACGCGATACTCGTAAAAACACGTAGACACCTACACTTGGTTACATACACCTTTAAGATACACACATATACACTCGGCTATTGTCTATAATGCTGCCAGTATTACTAGTTTTGTCGATTAGCATTGAGGAGACTCGTTTGTTAAGTGAAACGTATAGAAAAAACATGGGAAAAAAAAAGAAAATTTAATATTGACACTATTGAGAGAAAATTATTGTCGCGTCCGTTCGGGTTGGGACACAAGCGTTTGTCATGTTTTGCCGATGACTGTAACTGCGGATCCACCGCTTGATTGATGTGTCGTTCGTTACACACACATATACACACGGTGTAAGTAGTAATTATACATGCGATTACGGTACTTGCTTAGAGCGGGAGGAAAGAGAGTAAAAAGAAGATACAAATAAGTCGCCAAACACGCATTGCGGTTGGTGAATTTTCAGAGAACGATACAGAGTATTAAGTCCCTGAAAAAAAATCTGTTGTTTACGAAAAAAAAATAAGCTATTTTCTTTTCCATAGCAGTGCCATTATTGAAAAACGATTTATTTTTTTTTCTTCGATCAAGGTGTCGTACTTGCTGACAATGAAGTAGCCTTAGTATATCGATGCTAGTGATTTTTATAATTAATTTATTATATAAATATATATATTATATATATGTATATGTTTTTGTTATGTTCATACATCACGTGTAACAAATATTGTAATTTTTTCCAGATATATTTATTATCGAAAATACTATTTAAATTAGATCGCCAGTTGTATACAATTTATTCTTTTAATGTAAATGTGAAGGTGTACTATTAATTACGTTTATTCGATAATGATTTATTTGTACTTTAAAAATACGTCTTCAAATGGGAAGACTACACTTTTTAAAAGTAATTTTAAACGATTTAGCGCACTACTTTAGGCATGTCATATGCTGATAATGTTTTTTAAGAATGCTTAGGTAATCTACTTACGATTTCACAATGCATGAATCAGCAATCTAAAATTTTTTACGAATTTTTTTACCAGTATTAAAATAAAAATTTTAGATATTTTTCTCTTTATTGTAATAAAAATTATGTTCTTATTTATTTATTAAGAGATGTTAAGTATATTTCAGTAATAAATACCAAAAATTGCATACTTAAAATCAAGTTTTTATTCTCCTTCCTCCTATACTTACCTTCCCAGACCAATCGATACCTTTTAAAGTGTAAAATTGATATTTGCTTTTATAAACTATTCTTTTATCAATTTTGTTTAATGTTACTTGGATAAAACAGATTTCTTTCAGAATATAATAGAAACTAAGATAAAAAGCCTTTATTGAATAACAGCATTACAAATACTTGATTTATCAAAAATGTAAATATTATTTTTCATTTTTAAAGATAAGCAGTTTTTTGTATGATCAAGAACATTTCACTGTGGTCAGATTTAAGTATAAAAGAATTAATTTCTTTTTAGAGAGTAATTAAAATCAGTATGACAAAAATGAATTATTCCTGTAATATCAATTAAAAAACTTCTTAATCTTTTTTACACCGACTTGTAATTGCATATAAATTATAGTTAATAAATAATTTTTTGGTATTTTGTTGTTAACATAAAAATATAGAATATCAAACGAAACTATACTCCACAAGTTGTCTACAATTGTCAACAACGATCTTTTCAAACATGTTTAATTGCAATTAAATATTGTTATTCCCGTGACATTCTGGCGAAACACAATATTTTCAAAACCACACGGATACTTTTTATCTCGACGCTCGAAACAAGAAAATCCCCGTGTTACGAGAGTACGCGATGTGCAACGCGTTACGAGTACATTGTTTACTCGGGAGGCTGATAGCCGTATAACATCGGAAGTACACGGCGCGCGAAAAAGCGAGTCGAGCTGCTCATGCGAGATAGGAGAGGAGGCGGCGGAGGTGCGGTTAGTCATGCATGCCGGGGGAATCGAGCCTCGCTAGATCGCTTTTCCGCGTGTCTGATTTTTTAACTTTTTTTCCCCTCCATCAAAGCCCTGCGCTGCGCTTTACACGCACGAGGAGCCACCGAAATGTAAAAATAAAATTACCTGTCCGTAGAGAGGGAAAAAGGCTCGCGCGCTGTTTCGATTTTTAGAGTTATTTTGATAATGGGAAAATGTGGATTTTGTTTTAAATATTGATGAGATGAATAATGTATCTCTGTGATTGATGGAAAAGAAATAAAATATTGTTTTTGAGAAAAAAATAATTTTTTTTAAGAATACAAAATAGTATTAAAAGTAAAGATAATTCTGTAATAAATGAAATCTCGCGTGTGAATGCAGATTTACTTTATCAGAAACTGAGAAAATGAGTTCAACGTTAATGAAGTGGAAAAACTATTATAGTCTTACCATATCGGGTCATATCTACTGAACCCTGGTTAAGTATCGTAGACTCCAAGCCAGTGACTTGAATCTGGAATTTGTATTTATAACAATAATTTAGAAATAATACATAATAGAATAATAATAATTAGAAGAGTAATAAGGAAAATATAATTTAAATTAAATGAAGTCAAGTTACGTAAAAAAAAAAGAAAACATTGATAAAAGACCTATTATCAATACTTATCGGATATTATTCGTGAAAATAAATTGGGTTCTCAACGATTACTAAATAATGATAAAAACTCACATTGTTCTTTTTTTTACATCGCTCCATTTTTATTCATTTATATAGCGAAAATCAGCCCACATAATGTACTTAATAGTTTTTTTTTTCTTAAGGAATTTAGACATTCTGCGTGTGTATAACGTGTTAATTTTTCCATTCTCGTGTGTATCTCTCAAACTGTGTTCGTTACAAGTATATGTATTACAATTACATGTGTTTCACAATAGTGTTTTTTTTTTCACATCTTTCGATGGATTATTAATTCTATATGTTGCTCTTTACGTTGTCGACATCGTACACTTATGTGATATAACTGCTACGGTTTTACTTATACTTTTTTTTAATCCTTTTTTCAGTATATCTAAAATATTTTTATCGTTTAGTTTCTGTCCATGTATGTGTTTTCGCACGTGTCGTTCCTTCGACCAGAATCGCCGTATAGCCGGCAATGAAGCTCGATATATTTATATTTATATATACTCACCGCGATCGAATACAAGTTAAACGAACTGCAAAAATGCTCTCATCATAATGTACGTTGCAATTGTTGTAATTTAAGGACGGTTTAACGGGCATCGCATGCCTTTTAGTTTTTTTAAAAACCCAACAATGCAGTGTCTACATTATTGCGAAGTAATTAACGTTGGAAAAACTACGATAAATTAAAATAGTCGCTATAGAACGAGAGTATAACACGCAAAGTTTGTAATATAGAAACGAAATATATGTCTATAATATAATGAAGCTAGAAGTTGCGATTCTGGTCAAAGCGCATAATTTTCTAATACGTCATATCCGATCATATACAAATATATAAGCATTGAACGTTAAATATATAATATATATTACCATGATCGTCACAATGTATAATATAATGTATAATTATACTTTTACGATAGTTATTGTATGAACAGTTCCGAACCGAACAAATATTCACCCTAACATTCCTCGCTTCTTTTCTCTTCCATATACGTATAACTTCATTATTTCTTTTCCTCTCCCTCCCTCTCTCTCTCTCTCTCTTTCTCTCTCTTTCTCTTTCTTGGCTCTCTAGCATTTTTACGCGCTTTTCTCGGCCGCACATCCTTAAGCTTTCCCGTAATAATTTTCGCTCGCTCGCTTGCGGCGCTCTCGTTTCTTTCTCTTTCTCTCCCTCTTTCTTTCTTTTTATTACTCTAACTGGAAAAACACGTACGACGAGAGAGGTATATTTTCGTGTCTGCGTGTATGCGTGTGTGCGTCGTGAGACGTGTGTATACAAAGTATGTGTGTTTGTGTGTTATATATGTTTGCGCTCACACTCCAAATAGGTCCATCTTCGGCTTGTTCCTCTTATTCGATCGCTTCGGCGTGGCCTTACACCGGCCTCGTTTATTCCTCTCTTCTGCGTCACCCGCGCCTCTTTGCAAATATAATAACATTTTCATTTGCGCTCTTCTCGCCTTGACTTTTAGCACTCTGCAAAGCTCCTCGCATTCGTGTACGTATATGTACGCGTGTTACATACATTGCAAACAGATGAAATTGAATTTATCGAGTGAAATTTATTTCGCTAGTATTGAATTCACGTCGATTCGAATTGAGGTGATGGACATTTGTCGGCTCGATTTTATTGAAATCAATACATACATATACACTCGTCATTGTGTATATAATAGCGATGGCATCAAATTTATGCACGAGATTCGGCGCAGAGTTTTCCGCTGTACACATGATCGCTTGATCCTGCTAAGCGAAACTTTACTCCGACATTCAATGACGGTAATTTCGACAGCGTCCGTGCCGTAAATTTTCATTTCCAAGGAGCTCCGTGAGAATTTATGCTTCCCGTGTCTTTATTGCTCGTTTCCCCGCGCAGAAAATCGCTACGCGACCGGGCAAAGCCGAACAAAGCCACCGAACATTTTCCAGCTGGTTCAACGATAGGTACATATAATGTGACAGTTTTTGTTTTTTTTATTACATATAATATACCTCGGTAAAACAATGACTTATGCTCTTATACGCGATACTCTTACAATTTTTTTTTCTTAGTAAAAATGGCCACACGAGGCCGCGGCCCACTGCTCGCTATATACGTGGAATGTTTCCGGTGTTGCGTTTATTTTTTTTTTATTATAATTGTCGCTTATTGCGGAAACCAGCAGCACTCTGCAGCACATACACACCCGCGTGTGTATGTGTGTCGTTATTGTTTCGCTCTCGCTCATTTTCGCTCGTTATTACTCTTTTTTTTCACTTTTTTCGCATTTTTTTTCGTCTGTATTGTGAGATTTTAAGCTTGTCGCTTTTCTCCTGTAAATGAGGCCGTAAATGTTGGGCTCCCAGCTTTTTTAGAGCAGAGATATAAAGTTTTTAAATCTGGTAAGTCATACGAACGTTGATAGAAAGAAAAAAGTTACATTTGAATTATATATTTTTTCCGAGTGTAATTTAACTGATAGTGGAAAGATCAGCGCGTTTTATCTCTCTTTAATAACAATACAATGTTATTACGTTAATGCGTCAAAAGCATATATTTATAAACTTGATTATCTTCGTTTAATTTTTATCAGTAAATATTTCATTATGATATAATTTGCACGCGCGCTGATACGCCTTTTATTTCTAAAAAAGTTGAACTTTGGCCTGATAGTCGCCTTCTTTTTAATATGTTTATTTACCGTTCCTCATGCAATCGGACGTTACACACTATTAAGATATCTCCGTTTATAATTTTACGTAGTTTCTTGTCGTCGTTTTCGGATGCACCGTAATAACTTGATATTTCGTTTGAATTTGCTTTTTACATATTTTTGTATAATTGTTATTGGGTTATGTATAATATTATTAGTTATAAAGTAACTCGATTTAAAATGATGCTCGTGCAAGTGCGGAATAGTTTCATAACAGTGCCGAAATTCATTGATATATCGTTCGACAAAACGTGAAATTATGATGATCTCGAAAGCGACGATTTCCCAACGCCTTTATGCGCGTTTTCATGGATATCGTAAGCACAAAGCTTTTTTCCTTAAAAATCGTAAACGAAGGTACATCATTAAAACGTCGAGAACAGGATACAGTAATAATCGAGAATTTATATCTTGGACATTCGGCGATGGATATCTACGTTTAATTTACATGCTTTACAATCAGTGTTTCCTAGCGAATAAAACAACTGGTACACCACTGACACAATGAGACTTCTAAGTGGGTCAAATAAAAAGAAAAACAAATTTCATATAACATTAAACGTAATGTTAATTATTGCGCGTTTTCAAGATTAAACTAAGTTTTCTCCTTTATTGTATAGTCTTAGAGTTAGATAGATAAAGTGAGTTTTTTCATCGATATGTTACACGTTAATCTGGAAAAATTGTCATTTTTGAATAAGATAAATATGTATTTGATATATTCAGATCAATGAGAAATGAAAAACCAAATTTAGTTGTAAATTTAAATACAGTTGATAAACAAATTTATAACTACTTATTTAATTTTTCAATTTTTAACAGGAATAATAATTATGTTATCAAAGAAAAGATCACATTTGATTTACCTCAAACAGATCAAAAGTATAAAATTAAAAATATATCACTTATACAATAATTTTATTAATAAAAAAAATCATTGAGCATGGACATTATATATGATGACGGAATATATATACTTGCATTTTTTATAGCCTCAAGTGAACAATACACAGTTATATAAGATTATACAAGAATAATAATTGATTGTTTGCATACAAGCCGTTGGTTCCTGGAAATAGAAAATGTTGTGCGAAACTCAAACATTTTTCTATACAAAACCATTAAAGAATAGTTTAAGTTTCACACAAATTTTGCTGAAATCAACGACTTTCATACACGAGGCTCCATTCGCTCATATTAACGTGAAATAAATCATTACACTTTGTATTACTATTATAATACACTCAAACGTATCAATCAAGTTTTTACAATAAAACATAGCTCCGTTAAATATTGCGAAAGGATTGTACCTCATTGAGGGGAAGCTGCGAATGGCATTTCGTGTTCCTTATACTATTATAAAATCTTACACAGCTAAAGATTACGCCTCTTTCCATTCGCACTACGTAAAAGAAATTCATATCACAAGTATGACCAAAACAATGTGCTTTTCTTTAAAATAATAATTGTACGATTTTTACTCATTTTTCCTTTTCTCTCTTCTTGTCCCAAGTAGTATATGACATAATTACACACATACGTCTGATGTACAGGAAGTTAAATACTTTGTCTCGTTGTGTGGAACTAAAATGGGTACTTTATATAGCTTTTCAGGATTTTCGATTACGAAATTTATTCGTATACTTCGAGCAGCAATTTTGGCTGACCGATGCAGTTTTTATTGTTATATAACAATATATAACATTCTCTAACATCAAATTTCATATCAATCTACGAAAAGATTATCTTTTTTTTTTTAATTTTATTATCAGTTTTTCACGGATCAAAGTCTTTCTAAACATTTAACATCGTTCTCCAGCTGTATAAACTTTCTTACGTTTTTTTATTTAGTTTTATCTTAAAAGGAAAACTACAGAAGGACGTAATACGAATAGAATTCTTCAATTTTAACACAACCTTTTACAGTGAGAAATATCTAAAGGGAATCGGGGCTTTTTCTAGTTGTTAACTGTCTCTTTATGAGTCGTCGTCGTCAATTTTATTAGAAGCAACATTGGTTATTATTTCTGCGCGTATCTTCAAGCTTTTCTTCTTAATTTATAAAATCTCTCTCGTGAAAGGTATCATTTTTCTATTCTAATAACTTAAACCTTCTCGCATCATTTTGAATTTAAATAAAAAATATATAGTTTTTACCATCATCCGCGAAACTTTTGGTAGTCAGAACTTCGAGCATATATAAGAACAAAGTAATTTGAATAAGCACGGGAAGAAGTTTCTAAATATTTGTAGGGTTCCGATGAAACATCGCTTAGGTATTTATGGTGTACACATGCAACGATCGCAACGTTCCTGTTAAAAAATCATGTCGACAAGATAGATTGGTTTGTTTTACAAGAAACAACCTTGTTTTTATTCTTTGACTTTTCGTAAATTATATAATTTCTCTGAAGAATGAACTAAGTCAGCGGGCAACAACAAACGAAAACGAGTCTTGGTCCCAACTGTACAAATTAACATCTACTGGACAGTGAATCCTAGGGATCCGCCGGATGGATTGAGTTCGTATTTTGTGATAGTATATTATATCGCCCGTTTAATATTGCACTTTTCGATAATCTTGCGCAAATGGAGCCGGAACATGTTTATTTCTGTTGTTTCTACCTTCGTAAGTTCTTTTCAATATCAAGCTTGTAAGGAAAAATTAAAAAGATTATAAGTACAATCACATGCAACGGTTAAGTATATTTTTCAACA
The DNA here is from genome assembly GCA_900474315.1 of Torymus auratus. Lineage (NCBI taxonomy): Eukaryota > Metazoa > Arthropoda > Insecta > Hymenoptera > Torymidae > Torymus > Torymus auratus. The sequence goes on from UXGD01000307.1 coordinate 21,117, forward strand.
GAACACGTGCACTGCAAACATTAAAAATATTTGTTATTGTTAATAATGTTAGAATGTTTGTCTGGTATTGGAGTAAAATGAATGTGGATTGTAAATTTTACAAAAGAAAAATATTCAAAATTATATAATAAAGAAAAAACCAATTTATAATTATCCATTAGAAATTTTCGTAATAAAAGGACTACGAAAATCTGGAAATTATAGAATAAACGAAACATAAGAGGACATAATCAATCATCGACGCCACAAAAGCCACGTAGAGCCAGGATTTTCGCACGCGTGCATCATTGGGCGGGCTCGGTACACACTATCGCGTTCGTCGTCCGCATTAATCGTCTCCCTATGTACGCCTCTGGTATTTGCTTACGCGCTCGTAAATAATGAAACCAAGGCCCGTCTCTGTGTGTGCGTATGTGTACATTTGCGTGTGATGCGGTCGCGCTATTGTGAGCGTGTAAAAATTCTCTCCTCGTCGCCCGCATATAACCGTCCTATTCAGTGTCTCGCACACAAAGGTATCACGTATATACGTTCGAGCGTGGGCAGCGCTAATTTTACTTCGGGACGCGCGTCAGGTGGGGAGGATCTTTTTAATTTTGTGCACCACTCGCTTTATTGACGAGCGAGATATGCGCCGCGTTACTTCCGTCTGGCTTTTATTCACGAGTTTCGATTATGAGTAAAAGTAGACGTTTTATTGTCACGCGATTGTTCATTGATTTGATTATTCATTTGTCAGCTCGATTAATCATTGGTGAGCCAATGTATTCTGGACAGTTGCTGTCGTTTTGTGGACTGCGCGAAATAAGTTAGCGCTGTTCATTCTCGACTTTGTCATATGGGTTGTTGGCGAACAATTTGTTGTGTACTTTTTCATGTAATTTATAAGGGAAATAAATTAATGAAAAGTAGTATATAGTTCTGCTATAAGAGAAAATGTATTGTTTGTGAGTGTAAAGGAGTATTTTTAGTTTAAAAAGAAGGAAGACATTTAAAAGAAGTAGCACAATCAAACATTCTCTTAATACAAAATGAAACGGTTAAAACTCATTTGATAAAATAAAGAAAGAAATGATAGACAAGACCAATTTGTTGGTAAACATATTTATTAAAAGTTTTAAGCAAAATCCAAACTAGTGAACTAAATGTATTACTATTTTCGAATTTTACAGTTTGCCATAACACTGCGTTTATATATTGCACTTTTCATACAAAAATAAAAAGAAAAAAGCCTGGATTCTGAGACCACATGCACTTTATACGAATTTTTATTAGACTCTTTTGTTGGTAATCGTAATAAATAATTAATAAACAGTAAATACCTAATGTATAATAGTAAATCATAATACCAAATAATCATTAATAAATAAACAGTCAATCAGTAATGGTATACAAATAACTTATTATAATGTTTAAAAAAAATAAAAATCTTCAAATAAACAATTGGAATGTTTTCGCAATAAAACTTACAATGACAATAATCAATACACTAAGTTCCAAAGACTAATGTAAAGAATTGTTATACAAAAAATGATAGAGAGCACATATCCGACATACTCTATGACAAATGTTTTACACTTAAAAATTATTCATGTATTGTTTATAATTACTCTTAACCTCGGTAATAATTAATTATTAGTGTTTTCATAGTATTAATATCGTTATTAGTGTTTATCAATATCATTTGTGTGTACTACAAAAAACTATATATGAGACTCATTGGTGCGCACTATTGAAAACCAATGCACTCAGCGCCAAGTTCTTCAATCTTTTCTTCTCGTAATTTCGTGCATTACGGGCACCGAAAAAATCCATCATTCTCACTTGCCAATGCAATATTCCCTTACTCAAATGTTCTCGTTCGCTGTTGCGTCAAGTATCGAAAACAAAAAAAAAGGTTTTCTCGATGCCCGGAGCGCGTACATCCACGGTACTCGACGTGTGTGTAACAAAATATTCTCGTGTGAGTGCTCTACAAGACTAAAATCCATCTCAATCGTGAAAATCGAAAGCTCGTATAGCGAAGCTCGATTAAAAGCCTCTGTCGCGTCATGTCTTTTCTCTTTTCTACAATTGTGTATCGTGAAAAAATCGGCTGCAGCATCGTCGGAGAAACAACGTTATACTTTACGATATATATATATCTATACGAGTGGTCGGCGTGTTTGTCGAAAAACATGTTTAGCTTTGTTTTTTTCCGGCTCTCTTTTCTTTTCTGACGCAATGTTTACTTTTGCACACCATACAGGGTATCTATTCGATTGGACTCTTCATTTTCGTCTTATTCAGGTCCCAACGTATTACACTTAGCGACTCGTACTTTTTCTTTAAACAAGTGTCAATGCATTTGGAAAAACTTTTAGTTCACAATTAACTAAACTAGTTTTGCAATGGTTATGGATACTTTTTTCTTCTTTTTACTAAAGCTGGATCAACTATATCTTTAGTTGTCGTGATAATAAATTATAATTTATCAAGTAAATTTATATTTACGTCACATTTTAATTATATATATAAACTTGACTTTGAAGCATATTAACTCATTTATTTAACGCACTTTTACTAAAATATAGTTGATCAGTTTTCTACTTAGTTTTTTTTTCTTTACAATCATTCAGCGTGCCAATAACATTATTTTTTGCCCTTAATATCGGGACCATATGTTTACATTTAAATGTTATTGCTTTCAATGGTGCGCAAATTCAATCGACGAACAAAATTGCATATTTTTGTGTGTTAATCAAGAGTATCTGGAATTCCAATTGGTAGTGTCTGCACAATATTTAATCTCAAGGTACAAAGGTTTTCCTTTCGTTAGGGTAACTGTAGTATCATTTTATTTAGTTTACGTTATTAATCGTACTTCTTTTTAATCGTTTTTTTTTCTTTTGGTTGCTCTTCAGTTTTGAATTCTTATATGCACTGATAAAAATTTTCACGAATTCTAGAAATCTCTACACCATATAGTATTTACATTCAATAGTAAATAGCCATCCATTTAAATTTATTTATAATACCTTAGAAGATTACAATTTTATATAAATAAGCTTTTAATTGGTTAGATTAAATTGGGATAGTAATAATTGATCAATTGTTGCGACATTTTAATACATCAGGGATGATATAATAAACGCGTATTTTAGAAAACTCATACATTTATATATACTTGAAAGGGAAAGAATATATCGCTTTCTTGAATTGCTTCAATTTTTTCTCAGTGCACGTTATTACATCTCTCATATACGCACTCTGCGTGTCTGCGGGCGTTGCACATCGCCTTTGTTAAAGCTACACGAGATCCGTCATGGGATCTTTTAACAGGAACTGCGCTAAATACCATCAAGTACCGCGACATGCATCATTTCAACTTCATCTTTTTTTCATTTTACTCTTCTGCATACATCAATAAAACCTCTAAGAAGTGAATCAGAGGCTATAATAATAGCAATTATAAACATAATAATAATAATCATCGTTATAGCGAGATCGTAGAAGAAAAAAAAAAAAAAAAAAAAAAAAAACAACGCGTGCCGTCGACGAGAACCAAAGTATCAAGTATACACCGGAAACGTCACTATACTACTTTACCCGTCCGTCTGTCCGTTCGTTCGTTCGTCTACGTCGCGAGAGAAGAAAAAGGATGTGTCCCACTGGCCGCGCGCGCGAGAGCTTCATTATAATATAATATATATATGTATACGTATTATAATATGCTTGTTCGGTGCGCGGCGCTCGCAAAGAAATGACATATAAGTATATAGAGGAGAGAGAGTAATGCGCGCGTGGCTAGGCGGAACGAAGCTTTTGCGCTATTCTTTTTTTTATGCAGATAACTGTGTCTTATACGCGTTTAGTATTATATTCATTTCCAAGCGGAGGCTGTGCGGCTTCCCTCATCCTCTTTCTCTCGCGCGGAACGTTACATATCCTCCACTTTTTCCCTTGCGCGCACGCGCTCGCCGATCCTCCGGCCCACTACACAAGTTCGTGTCCCGAAATATGCGAGTAATTTTATATTATATACTTTTACAAAAAGCGTTACAGACACACACACGCGCGCGCGCACACACACGCATATATATTTATATAATTATAATATATACCGTGATTGATTCCCGGGTTAGTCGAAGAATCGGTGAGCGCGCGATACCTAATATTACTTATACGTCTCTCGCATTCTGTCTGTGTGATGATGTGTGTATACACTCGCGGCGCCCGTCGCACGGCCCCCTACAAATATATAAAAACTTATCGTCGACTAGATTATTGAATCTGCGAGACCTGCAGACGCAGTCAATGCTCGATGCTCTACTCTCAAGCTTTAATCGTCGTCGTCAGTTACCGTTACCATGTCGTTTTCGTCATCGTCATCGTGGTCGTTGCTAACACTTATATAAACTCGGTCTCGCAGGATATGCGTAATCAGGGTTCGTCACTTCTTCATTTCTGTCCTCCTTTTCTTTGTTTTTTTTTGTTGCTCTCTTTCAGCGTGGACCTTTGTATTATTATTTTTTCTTTTTTGTTGCTCCGTCTCTCCCTTCGCGTGTATATATTATACCAACGCAAAAATTTCGCGGACGAGGAAAAAACCATATAGCGGCGGGATAAGATGGGGTGTATGAGGGGGAGGATCAAACTCATATATACCTCTATATACGACGGTGGCGGGATTTCTTTTCAGATAATATACACCTACGTGATATACTCGACCGAGGGAAAAGTATGTATTACAATGCAATCAGTGTAGTATACTTCGCGCGTAACTCGAATCGGAAAGTAAACGACCAACACCGAAGAATTCTAATAGGTTGTACACAACACAGCTTCTTTTTTTGTATAAGTATATCTTTTACTCTTCTTCGTCTTGTATGTTTTTGTTTTTTCATATTCTTTCATTTGGTTGCCCCTTGTTGCTGCGAAAAACCAATATCATGGCCATTACCCACACTCACACACTACACCCACATCCGCACATGCACACGAGAGAGGGGGTTTTCTCATCGCCGCCGCGCGCGCGCGCGGAGAGGAGGCTTATTCCTTGACCTCGAAGTACTTGTAGGTCGGGTTCTCGTAGCCGTTGATCTGCATGTTGGCCACATGTCGTTCCTCGGGCGTTGCCGCCTGGTCCACCTCGATGAAACCCTGTCGAGGAGAATGAATGTCAGAATAAGTGTGTCGGGGATAATTATGGGTTATTGGATTGCGATGAAAACTGCTTTTACAGTTGTATTACACAATTATTGAGTGGCGCACTTTTGTAATCGATATGTACGATTTATACATTCACGATGTTTTTACGTTTATTGACTGCACAGTGTACCTTGACACGATGGCAAACAAGATTGCAATGTTGGAAATGGGTGTATACACGTATTGTTGAAAAGCTTTTAAAAATATTGGTGTAAATTGCACGGTACCGCTCGTAAAAGACAAAGAATATGCTGTGGTTGTTGCGCAAATGTATTTCGTTGTTATACAAGATTACAAGAAGCTTTTAGTTATATTTTTAAAATGTTGAAAAAAGACTTTGATTATACTTATCTAAGAAAACTGATGCAGAGTATCAAACATAATGAATACTTAAAAGATTAAAGCACATTACAACGTAACGGGAAAATTAATACGAGCGCACTAATGATGCATCGTAACGAAAAAAAAATCATGCCCCAACTTTCTGTCCCGCATTACAGCAGTATAAGCGCGAGAGTACCTCGAGACGGGCTGATAACGCGACCAGACTGTGGCAGGGACCATTAATTCTAACTTTACGTTCGTAAGTAAGTGACAAGGGTCGCCCTCGTTGCCGCGCGCGCGTACCGCCAGTGCCGCATGTAACAAAAGAAAGATCGCGCTCAATAGATTATCATTTCGCGATTACATAAAAGCGGAAACGTACGTTATTGATGGCGTAAAACGCTTGAATAATAAAAAAAAAAAAAAATGAAAAAAAAACGCACAGTGGCGACGACGATGTACGCGTGTGATGGTCGTAACCATAAAGGCGCACTTTAACGGCGCGCAGTTAGCCTCGCTCCGCGCGCGCGCAATTACGCGCGGGTCGCGATGAAATTTCAAAAATTTTAATAACGCTTAAATTTACGTATACGTGTGTGGGTGAGTGGGTTAGTGTGTCTATAGGTATATACCTGGCTGTGAGGACTTCGTGCGCTGCGTCGTTTGAATACCGCAACGCCGACGATGGTAGCTGCCATAAGCGCGATGCCAGCGAATGCCAGAGTGAAGTAGATTGACCTGCTCTCACGGTGGTAGACGTCGCGCCTCACCGAATAGCTCTGGTAACAGAAAGAGAGGGAGAGCGAGAGTCAGGGTATTGGTGTTTTCAGAGACGTCGAAGCTTATATACCTATATATAGTTTCTCAACATTGTTGGAAACTGCAACTCGGATATATTGCTTTATAAATGAAGTTTGTATATACGTAAATATTCTTAGCTGATCGCTATATGCATAAACTTCATATTGCAGATATTTCATTTAGTTTGGGGAATTATTAATATACAGATTTAATAAATGCATATTATTCGGTCGCATCGGTATTTTTTTACTTTAATCGCCTTAATGTTCGTATTTATGTCTTAATGAATACGGCGAGTAGGTATATGAATATTTATAGAATTTTTTATTATTATTCGTATTATATACGCCGTTTTGTATAATGATATTATCGGATTACAATTATTGGGTGAAAATTTTTTTTTTGAAATGGAAAAAGCTTTCGCGCGAATTGGATTTTTAATAAACACTGACCCGTAAATTTGTCGTGTAATCCCATTAATTCTGTTCATATCGGATCTCCGAATAATAATACTGAAAAAGCCTACAGATATTTTGGAATTGTATTAATGAAATGAAGCTGATCAATCCTCGTTTGGAATAAGAGAAAGGTATAATGGCTTTGAAAAAGTTATTTTGACGTAATAAAATATAATATATAGTCATAACAGAAAAAAGTTGTTTAAAAAGAATTTAGTTCAAAAAATGTGAAGCCAATTTTTTATTACACTGAAACATTAATTTAAAAAATAATTCAAACGTTACACGCTTAATATCGTGCACGCGTTAAACCCCGATTACTACGGCTCTTCGTGTAACGCGATATATGTTATATACCAACGAGAAAAAAATTACGTGAAACTCAATTTTGGAAAATATTAACATCAAAGGAAATTTTTTTTAAATTAGACTTCATGTATGTTAAATTATTTCTCATTAGGATAAAATTTTATATTTGATGTAAATTTAAGGGTGCTTATATTGCACAATCTCTGTGATATGAAATTTCATAAATTCAAAATGCTAATTATTATACATTATATTGATCGTACATCCAAATTATATTATGCCCAGCAAAAAATATTTACGTTCGCGTTACTTATAAAGTATGATAACACTTTTGCAACCTCTATTACCAGAATGCAGTTTCTGCTTTTCCCAAGCTAACACCCTTCAAATTGAAAGCAAACAAAATTTGAGGCAGGCAAACTAGAAGTTTCTGATGCGAATGTTACAGAACCCCCGATTGAAAGTTGAACATTCTCAAATTAAATTTCGAATATGGCAAATGGTTCGATGGGAAATCGCTCTTTCATTTATCGAACGATTCGGTATACATAAAGAGGAAAATATATGGATGTACTGTGACAACACGCCAATATCAAATTTGATCAGGTGAATAATAATTTCAATTTTTAAGAGTATTTGCTAATTATTCCTCTCGTAGTACGATAGTTTAATGTTATAACGCTATTGATTATCGAACATCAATTATTATACTCCGGAAATGCACGTCTAAACGATAATATTGACATTTTGCCTGCCATTAGCAGAAAGAGATGTTCATGTTTGGTTATCAATTATTACTATAATTCTACAGAAAGCAGACATTCTGAAGTACGTTTTATTTTATCGATTATTAACATAATTTTACCTAGTTAAATTAAGTGTATAACATATTTCTACGAAAATGATAATTTTATAAATAAAATTTAATTAACTTATAAGTATTTGACTGTTTACTTCGGTAAACGTAAACTACACTATATTTTGCCTCAAGTGCGGGAAATAGGGTTTCACCGCCTACTCGAGCCCGGCAATCACTATATACTCCTGCGGGAATCGTCCGTACAAGTTACAAACGATATTTCCTGCAATAGTATACGGAAAATCGCATTTGCCGCATTGCTGCAAATGTCAGTTCCCATTTATTACCATTACCACATAATAATAAAAATACGTTTGTAATATAGTACACATTCTATAAAAAAACGATTTTTAAATTAAAAATCTTAAATTTCATATAAAATATGCCCTTGTCACAACACTGAAACCCCCATGACGATAAAACTCACCGGCTCAGAGTGCGAGACATCATGGGTCATGCTGTGCGCCGCGCGGATCAGTGCCTCGTTGTGCTTGACGGCCGTGGATGCCAGGGCGGAGGGCTGCTCGTGCTGCGGTTGGTCGTGTTGGGGCTGATCGTGCTGCGGCTGGTCGTGCTGCTCGTGAACCTCATGCTGCTGTTGCTGCTGAACCTGAGCCTGAGCCTGCGGCTGAGACTGATCCTTCTTCTGTTTGATCGAGATGGAGCCGGCAACTTGTGCCGCTGCAGCCGTGGCTGCCGCCTCTTTCTTCTCAGGGCCTGCAGTATCAACGGCGCTACTCTCCTTCAGCTGCTCCTGCTCGGTCCTCAGCTCACCCCGCTCGGCCTTACGCTGCTCCTTGCGCTCACGCTCCAGCTGCTTCTGGTGTTCCTTCTCTGCAACGAGTTCGCGAGCGTGAGGAAAGAAAGATAGAGGAGGCTGGCTTATTATTGTCCGCGATCTCATTTGAATTTATATCGAAGAGAGGAGGAGGTGGAGGAGGAGATAAATGAGTTTTCGAGTGCCCGCGCGCACTGCCTGGTCGGCTGCGTTCGATTTCTTTGCGGGAAGAGACGCGGAGTAGGGGGATGGCGGGAGGTGGTGGATGCGGACGACGATCATTTGTTATGGAGAGGGAGACAGAGAGAGTTGTTTTGAGATGCTGCTTCCGAGGCGTAGCAGTCAGATGCAGGATCATCGGCGGGAATTGGATTTCCGATTGCGTTTGTCATCCCGGGGCTAAAAAATCTATATTGGGTAGTGGATATATATCTTGGCTATAAATACAGCTATATTCTCGCGATATTGCTGTTATTATTATTATTTTTTTTTCGTTACACTGCCTTTTATTCAACGTTTTTGTTTTTTCGAAAAATTCAAAGTGCTCCGAAGGTAAACAACCAGGCCATATAGGCTCACGCGACCATTTGTTATTTAATCCCCGTTTTATATTTTGATTGACGGTGTACATGCCGAACAAAAACGGGTATTTTTTTTTTGTTTTTGTTTTAAATTTTGCAAATCCCTCGGCGTATCATATATATAAAACCATTATTTATTTGCCGCGCACACGCCTATCCCGCCCTCCTATCACCGCAACCACCGCCTCGTTAAGTCGAAAAAAGCGGGCTATCTTATAAACGCTACCGCGCTCGCTCGCTCCTCCTCCGCAGACACTCGTCCTTGCGCTTCCTCAGCGGGGCGAGATCAATAAGAATTTCACAGACCGCCCGACGCGCGGGCGATAGCGAGAATAAAAGAAAGGCGGAAAGTAGATAAGGGGAGGGCGATGGGGCGGGGGGATATAGAGAGAAGTTTGATATATAAGAAACCTTGCTGCTTGCTGGCGACGTCGGCTTGGAATTTGTCCAGGATGGCGGCTTCTGCCTCGCGAGTCATTGCCAAGAGCAGCCCCGGCGTCTCATCCTTGCTGCGCAGCGCCAGCACGTAATCCTCCATCAGCTTGCCGATCTTGCTGCTCAGCACCGGGTAGCTGCATTAAGCGTACCCCACCACCACAGACAGACACATATATATTGAAGTGAAAAGTGAATTATGGATTCTTACAGACCGCACACCACTCGTCGTCGTCGTCGTCGCGATTATTCGTTTTATCTTATTTCTCGAGTGTGTCCTCTATATATAAATGCGACCGAGCGCCCGTTAACTCATATCGCGAAATGCATTATAAAAAAAAAGGGAATTTCAATCATTATCGCATAAATATAATGGAAGAATGGGAGAGATAAATGCGCGTCGTAATCAATTTCCAGGTTCAATATTCATCGCCGTTAAATTTCGAATTTCCCTGCACTCGCGCGTCCATTTGAAATTTTCTCGCACGAGGATCGATGAGCGAATATTGAGTACCCGGGGTATAGAGCTAATGAAATTGAACGGCCCGTGCAGCCGGCTGAAAATAAAAAAAAAGTCTGCACGCCCCGACGCGTATAACTATATATAATACGCGAGCGCCTTTTGGAAATGAATTATTATCGATATGCGCGCCTTGTGGTGCGATTTTAAATAATTCATCAACAAATCAAGCTCTCCATCATATATCCGCCCTGCGTATACATATAGCACACTTCTTAATCTCCGGATGGAAATTTCGATTATACCCCGAGCAACGTGTATATGTATACATAGATACACACACACATGCACAAACAAGCAGCGCTCGTGTGTATTACAAAATTCACGGCAATTAATCCCCCCCGCGCGCGTGTATATATACACACACTCCAATTTCCGCTTAAGGAAACCGTACGGATAATTGATGGGAGCCACGGGCATGTATACACGCTCGCATCGATTACCGATTCTTCCTCGCTCTCTCTCCCTCGCGCTTGCCGCCAAAATCAAAACGAAAATTATTACGGAATAGCCGCCGCTCGTTCACTCGCCGCTCGGCCGTGGAATTCGATAATTCAATTCCCGAGACCTTTCGAGAGAGAGGACGCGGACGCGCGGCCTCTCGAAATCCAATTTCAATCCCGCGCCTCCGCGCGTACTATATACATGCGAGGAAGAGAGAGAAAGAGAGAGAATGAATGCACGAATGAATGGAAAAAAGGAGAGCAAAAAAAAGAGAATAATAATAATAAAAAGAACACGTACCGTTCGAGCATCAAGAGACTCTGATTCGTTATGCGGTCGATGTCGGCTAGGTGCTCGAGCGTCGCTGGCTTCTCGCGTTGTGCCTGCTCGAGGCTGCTGTCCAGCAGGTGCTTGTAATGGGCGATCGTGTGGTGTCGGTCCTTGTGCAGGGCGCGTAGCAGCTTCTGCAGGCATTTCTGGATGCGGTGTTCCTGGAGAGGGAGAAGAAAAAAAGAGTTAGAAACGTGTTGGCACGTTTTCTATATATATTCTCTCGGGTTTAGTTTTATTTTGCGCGCGCGCGCGCATGTATGTGTGTAAGGGGTGCTTGCACGTTTGACGTGGGTTCTTTCGTGACTTGGAAAAGCGAGAGGAAGAGGGAAGGATTGACTTCTGCGTCGAAAGGAAATTACCGGGAGGAATGGAGTTTCCGGGCTAGGCGGGTCTGCAAACTGTGTTTCGAGTAGACGTACAGTCTTTTGGGAGTGAGTTTAAATCTCGTTTTTGTTGTTTTATATGCGAGGTGGATAGAGGCAAATGTTGCTATATACGAGCGTCTGTCAGTTGCTGGTTTTGTGAAAAATAATATATTCTCTTGTTAGAAAGTAGTGAGTATAGGAATTGTACCGGGACATGAAAAAAAATACGTTTTGCTAATATAGTAATTTTTATAAATATGTATATTTTTGTTGTTCTCTTTTAACAAATGGGACACATTTTTGAATTTCGTACGTCCTTGTTTGAATATGAATGAAATTGCATCAATGGTGCGAGCGAAGAGATTTATTACCACTTTTACTTATGAAGCGTGAAAGCTTGTATTAACGCTTTTGATTTATAACTCAGTTTTTGAAAAAGATAAATTAATTTAGCACTCCATGCTGACATGATTTTATGGTACGAAAATATAACGTTATTTTTCTCTTCTCTCGATATACACCGTCAAAATAAAATATGACTTTAATAGAAGTTTGGAAATTGGAGCAAATAGAACAAGTCAACATTAGTTCGACGAATTTTTGCCCTGAAAAAGGAATGGCGAAAACTAAAAAAAAAAAAAAAAACAAAAAAACAAACAAAAAAACGAGAAACTAAAGATTATTTCGATCTATCTCTGAAAATACAGTGATACATTTTCAATTTTGAAATATTTGAAAGGTTTTCATTGAATTCTTTGCGCAGCGCTATGAACGTGTGTATACGTCGCAATCAATACGTATCCAATAAATGTCAAAAATAAATTCTTGTCGTAGTCGAAACTTTCTACGAAGTTTCTCCAACACTTTATACGTTATCAAATTTAAACTACAGACTCGATGCAAAATCGTTCGTAATTTGCATAATCAAGTCAATTCTTAAAATAGACGCTATAAATTTAGACATACGGATTATTATCGTAAAAAATCTAGAGCGATTAATGTAATAACGATATTACCTCGCGCGTAATTAAATGAAGTTGCAGTGCATCAAGCCCTACTTACACATCGCATTAAAGCGTAATATTCCCGTAAAAGGCATTTGCATATAACGTTAACTTCATTAACAACTCAACTCACATTGGGTGGAATTTCGTTGAGAGCAGCAGTGTAGCAAGACATGGCCTCTTCGTTCCTCTGCTTCACAGTCTCCTGCGGTAACAAATTAAGACTCAATTAATTCTCCAAACAATCCATTCCCAATAAACCCAAAGTATAATTATCTCAAATTACAGAATAAACATACATTCGCTATCGTCACGATCGCATCCGCAGGGAAAATCCGCACTCCACCTCACAAATTAATTCAACACACACACACGTGCGCGCGCGTATTAGCGACGGATCGAAGTTCGAAATTAGCGAAAACATCCCGCGCTTGTTATTAGCTCGCTTCACATCTATATACCTATTATACCTCTCTCCGAAGCTCGTAATAAACTTCGGCCCGACGGCGGCTCGCGCTGATCGCTCTATACCTATACACATCGCTCTCGCTTGCAAGCAGATCTTCCATAAGTCTCCGCGATAATCCACTCGCAAGCACGGGGGCCGGATACACCCCCAACGCAGCGCGTAGTTGTAGGAGCTAGTGTACACACGGGCTTATCCCTGATTTAACACGGCGCTCGGGACTCGCGGGATATAGACAGGACGCGAGCACGCGTGCGTGCCTGATGTATATATAACACACGCCGAGGAAAGAAGGGCCGACACGTCACGTGCTCGCAGTTTCAATCAGCACAAGGTGTACACGTATACCGTAATCCACGCGCGTCCGGAAGGATGTGTGTGAGTGTGTGTGTATATACCTCCGGCACGTAAATTGGGTTATGAAGTTCGATTTCGGGGATGTGCAACAGCGTATTGTGCTGACTACAGCAGAACCGAGTAGTATATACTTTGACACAGTGCCGGCCGTGTATATTGTAGCGGTCGAACGTGGGGAATGTGAGGCATAAGTATAGCTATATATCGACCGAACGGACAGGAAGGAAGGGAGAGTCGGGTCGACGAAAGGGCAAATAGTATAAATGAGGCCTGTCAAGAGGCGCGGTGGCAGAGAAGGGCATCATAGCTATAGCTATACACAGGAGCGCGCAAAGCAGCTCTCTCCCTCTCGAGGTAATGCTCACGAGTGGCTCCCAGGACGATCCTTCGAGCGCGCGCTGGCAAAGTAGGTTTGCCCAAGGATGTATATACACTCGACCGCACGCTAACGCTGTGGAATTTCCGCGCGTGCGGTCTGTCTTATATATGAAGATTTTTCCTGCGCCGCCGCACCCCCCCTCGTAAATAACTCAAATGCGCTTATACTCGCGCGCGGGGAAATGGGGTTTCGGGGATTTCCGACACGCGCGGGTCGGCTTCAAAAGCTATTTCCATGATTTTATCGCAAACGCGCGACTGCTGCGCTGTGGCGGCAATGTTTGACCCTATACCGCGGTATAGCTTGCTCATCTGAACGCGCATAACACGACACTTCGTCACAGGGGATGAAGCGAAATAATGTTGAGACAAGACGTTTTGTTTTCTGATTCTTCTTCGTCTTGTTATTGTGAGTGAAATGTGTGCGAGCGAATGCTTTTTCCGACATTACCACGCGTTGTGTATTATAATAAAGAATTGTTTGGTTTTTCAATTCAAGAAAATGTCTGTGAAATACATATTTTTTTTTAATGGCACTACGGTTTATTACGAAGTATCTCGAAGTTTAACGAGACCGATAAAATAAATAGATAAAAAAATATTAAAAAATATATATCCCTCTCCTATTTTTTTTCTAAATAAACATATAGAGATTTATTTTTTCGACGTTTTTACGGCGCATAATAAAGAATATTTTTTTAAAGTTTATAGATTTTATTCCCGCGTCCAGCGTCGGGTCAGTAAAAATAAAATACCTACTCCAGATTGTTCGCAAAACTTATTGAAATTCCTACTAAAAAGTATTTCAGGGCGCGCTCGCCCTCGCCTGCAGCTATCATTCAAATTTAGCCGATGTAAAATACCACGAATTTCTGGATAATACCGCATGCTTATATAACAGGGGACAGCATTAAAATCGCATCTCACCCGCCTGTGCACTAAATAAACCCGTAAAACCTTCTTTATCAACTTGCAACGACGAAATTTTCGAAAAATACCCTTACAATGCAGTCGAGCACACAGGCATTATACGAGGTAAAAGAGAATGAGAAAGAGAGAGAGAGAGAGGGAGCCTTATATATTCTCAAAACAACTCCCGAAACGTTTATTGCGCCCATAAGCCGCCGCGTGCGCACTGGCCCCGAGCTGTGTACTCACACATATATATACACTACACGCATGCATGCAGTAGGTACCGAGCGCGTCATAAAGAACGTCGGCCAAAAGCTCTCTCTTTCTCTTTCCCTCTCTCGGCGCATTATGCGGGGAAAAACTGCATGGACCGTCTAGACGTTCGTGCGCAGCATATACACATGCACACAAATATATATATACATACCGGTCGCACAATGGTTATATACACACACACATACACGTACCTGTACGCGTTGTTGGTGCATGGCGCTGAGATGGTGCTTCTCGGCAGCGCCGCTCGCCTCGAGGGCAGCCACTGTCTGCTGGAAGCGTACGGTCATCCAGCGCTTGAACGCGTCCGCGGCTACGGGATCGCGCGCCCTGATGTCCTGATAGCGCTCCTCGAGGTCGCTCCAGTCCTTCATCACCTGGAAGCGTTGCGGCACACAGATTTCGCGGCGTGAACTCGTCGTCACATCACACATTAACACCACCCACCCCCACCTATAACTCTCTAGCACTATTCTATCCTCTCGGCACCCTACTTTCGATTCGCATAAGATGCGTAATGGCGCGCGCGCGCGTGGACGTGAGGAAGATCTTATCGATACATGTGGAGCAGGAGTTTCCCTGGGAGTTTTCTTTGTGGCGAGGATTTTTCTATCTTTTTGGAACGTTTGAGCTTTATAGAGCTTTTTTGACGCGCAAAAGTGCAATATTAATACGAGTTTAGGGGAAAGTTGAGAAAAGTTGTTTCGTAAGTAGTGGCGTCGAGTGATTACCCGAATGGATTGCTGAGTAATAAGTTGTGCCACTATAACACTTTAAGAAGTGGGACAACTTTTACCTCCCCCCAAGTTCCATTAGTTTGCATTACTCATTATTATCCGGCGTCAATACTGTTCATTTTTGCGCTCCAAAAAACTTCTAAGGTCTCTTAATATATAACGCGGAATATTATCAAAGTTGAGCAAGCGGCCTGAGAAATAAATGAATATTTTATGCTGATTTAATGCAGGGTTATTAATATAGCTGAAATGCTAAAGGATGCAATGTCCACGTATTTATATAGATTAACTTTAATACAATTGATAATATGAATAATATGTCAATTTAATTATCATATATGCTGATATTAATAATAATATTGTATTGTTATCAAAATTTTAAACTATTTCAAAAAAACAATTGCAAGTGATGATGAAATGCACTTTGCAAAAATGAACTTTTAACTTTAACAATAACAGTGCGATGAACTTATAATACGATTCTTGAAACAAGTGGCGCTTCTTCCAAGCGCCCCTCAAGTCCAAATGTTATCTTATAAAAGTCCTCCGGAAAGATTAAGTTCGCTACTTGCTTTTTAGCGACGCTACTAAACAAAGTTCCGAAGCACCTGGAGGTCTTTTGAAGATGCAAATGAAAAGGACTAGTGACTGTGGCGTGAAAATAAAAATCTTTGCGCAATGAAGGTATTTATATGCATTAAAAAAACCCGGAAAAATATAAAGAAACTACGGATTTGGATGGAATAACTAACCCGCTTATACTTTCGAGAGGATTAAATTTCTGTCTCAATGCAGGCTTTTTCGTGCTTTGTATATATAACATGAATATCGCATAAATATACAAAGGTCGCAATTTCGAAGACGCTTTTAATCAAATGAAAACGTCCTTCGAGTACCGGAAAAATGATATGGCGTTACTTTTAAAGGTATCTAGATACGTTTGGTCACGATATGTTCATCACAATTTTTTAAATTTTATTTTTAATTTTCGTATAAACTTATGTTTATATTTTTTGTTAAAAATATTATATTTATTGATAAAAGATTTATAATTAGAATTTGTTTTCTTTTTAATCATCCGAAAATACTTTAGCATAAAAAGTGTTTGTGTAAAATGGAATGGAGTGAATTGCTTTATAAAACGTGCAAGCTAAAATTAAAGATTTAAGAGCCGATTTGCCTTATTTGTTGATGTAAATGAAAAGAGTTTCTCGTTACGTACATCTTACATGAAACGATTGCTGTAGAGTATTTATTGATGTTGATTATGTATTTACGAGATCACAATCGAAAACACACCAACATTATATTGGTTTCTCAAGTTATTGCAACTTTATATACGTAAACATTGAAAAACATGCTATTGATAAATTTCTATAATATGTTAGATACTTTTATAATATAATAAATTGTTAAAGTAGCCTTCAAACTTTCTATATAAGTACGTATTATACGTAATTAAATTTCCATTAATTTAAACAAAAAATATTGAACAAAGGCCCTTTATATCATTTAATCGACGAGTTATTTATAGAAAATTCAAAGCCCCTAAGTGTGTCCCTACCATCCAACTGCTTTTACAACAATGAAATCAGCAAATGGCTTTGATTTTACAATCGCTTATATACTACCAGCACAGCTCGACAATAACACCCGGCTCTCCCTTAACGTTTATTTAATAACGAGCAATCAGAGCGCGTCACCTAATTCCCTTTACATCCAATATTATCATTGTCTGAAGCGGCGAGAGAGCTCGCTGGAAAATCAATTAAATCTCCATCTCCCTCGCGCTAATCATCCCCAAAAATACGCGCAGTCATCCATATAGTATATATATACCCGCAAGAGATCCACCTTCGTAACCACTCTCCCTCTCTCCCGTCTCATTCATCAATCAGCCTTCGCAATCAAGAAAGTCCCAGCTCACTCCCTCGTGCAAGATCTTCCTCCCCCTCTCTCTTTCTCTCTCTCTCTCTCTCTCCTGGCCGTCCGCGCGACCCCACCCTCGCGAAAATCGATCATCCTCTGCCTCTCGCGCGCGGGCGGGCGGGCAGGCGCTATATACAAACGAAACAATGCAGGAGCTGCTGCGTATCTATGATCATCGTATCGGCAGTTCGTACACCCACTCTATACACCTATACCTTTCTATATACTATATCTCCATCCCCTTATCCCAGAGATGGCTAGGCGCTGATATTTACACTCACCTTGGTGACCTCCTCCTTGTGAATCTCCTCGAGCCTCATTTGTGCTTGTTTGTAGCTCTGGTGTTCCGATCGCGGATCGAAGTGGGTCAAGTAGGGATCGGGTGTGCCGTGCGGCAGGAAAGCCGCTGCCGCAGCAGCAGCTGCGGCTGCCGCGGCTGCTCCGGACCCGCTGCTCGAGGTGCTTGCAGGCGTGCTGCTACCGCCTCCGCTACTAGTTCCCAATGCCACGCCGCCACTGCCCGTTTCCTTTATTTTCTCCGCTGCAGTGCTACTCACCGGCGGTGCTATAGACGACGAAGGTCTGGAAGAAAAAGTGGAAGAAAAACGGTTTCATATGATATGCTGAGAGTTGGACGTATTATTCTATATCTCCTTTTGGGATAGCGGTTTTGTATTTCTGTATGTGTATAGAGCTGTGTGCAAGGAATGGGGACCCGGTGGTGGTTACGGTTGGTTTTCTTTTTTGTGACGCGAAAGGAGGAAGTTGAGTGGGCGGCGCGGGTTTTTCGAAGTAAAGTTTAAAGAGCGGGAATTGAAAGGAGAGGGAGTGTATATATGCGTAAGCCGGCAATGCCGCGTTAATGACGCCGCGCACGCGCGCGCTGCTGCTGCTGCTACGATCGTGAGCCGGTGCATGGGAAAAAAAAGATTATACCGCGCGGCGAGTGAACTCTCGACAGCGCGGTTATGAGAAATGTAATGCGATGCTTTTCATTAATTCGATTTGTCAGGGAAAGGTGCGGAATATGTACGTCGTTTTGCAGCTTGGATTGACGTTTTAAAAGTCTATTTGAATTTGACAGTTTGAAAAAGGATAAGCGAAGTTTAATGGCCGTAAAAATATCGAGTATATATAAGTGGATAGTTTATTGCTGCTAGAGACTAACGACTTTAAATGTGGGTGGCAGTCAATTTTTAACCTTTTTTTCTCTCTCTCTCTTTTGCGCGATTAAAGGGCAAATATTATTCTTGAGCCGAATGAGATTATCAACTTTAATGCAATTTAGCGGAAATGCAAAGTCCTTGAAATAACCGTCAATTTTTATGCAAATATGAAAAATACGATTGAACAAGGGTATATAGCGGGGAGCCGGGGCGCGAGTAGAGTGCATCGCCGTGATTGGACTGCTTTTTCTCGGGAGTGGATGGGTGTGTATAGGGCTTCGTCAATTTCTACGACTAAATTATATTTCAATGGTTCTTTTGATTGGCAAATTGAATCCCCAAGGCGCTGGAAGTATTACAAATAAATAGCAACACACCATCATGCGCCTGAGGTAAATCGCTTTGATTAAACCGTGTCGCAATTATCAGATTAATTGCATTATAAAATGGAAATGCTGTCTATTATATTATATTTCAATCATCATATTCAGTTTTACCAAATTTTCGTTTATTTGAAATACATATTTGTGCATTTTCCACAAATCACATATTTATATTTTACTTGAATATACAAAAATATTGAATTTACTTCAATTTATTCCTATTTATTATTACGTTACATTTAAAGAATTTTAAACGAAAATTATGGATACTCATGAAAACTTTTTTTTTTATCGAGAAAGATAGGTTTTCAGCGATTTTACAGAATAAAACTCGATTTTATATTATCCAACTTTTGCATGAATTTTCGTGTAATATGAATTTTTAACAAAGTATAATCAATATGCATGGAAAATATTATATCTTTCTAACGTGCAATCATGAAAGTTAAATTGATCAGAATTATAATTGTGCGAGGTCAAAAGTGAAACAATTCCATACCAAAACTTTATACAATTTTAATTATCCTGAGCATCATTATCTCCATAAAAATAAAGTTAAAATCATTATTCAAAAAGGCATTGATGGATTCTTCGTTTTCTCGTGACACCAATTTTTTTTTCATTTTTTTATTAATGCGAACAAAGTTCGAGTAATAACTTTTATAACGAAAAAACTCATTTCTCACTCCCCAAAGCATAAACAATATGCGGCGAGAAGAAAATTTAATCGCCTCGCTTTTCTCTTTGAAGCAAAGTTTGATCGTGAAAAGCTTGACAGGCATAGAATATTTTTTCCCGTGTGTTTGAACTTTACGTAAAATCGATGCGCGACGGAATTTAATTTCTTTCTCGATGCCCGTCGACAATGAAATGCCATGGTTATCGTTTCATTGCAAAAAATAATCGATTCAATAGTGAAAAATTCGATTAGGCCAGGGGATGGAGGGTAATTCCACGATGTCTTCTTAAGCCACTAGTGAGTCATCGCTCTTCAACCATTACGGAAATTTCCTCAGTACAGTCTAATCCTTAATTTACATGCTCGTCCTTAATTTTAGTGCCTTTAGAACTTCGAATAACAATGTATAATAATGATGATTTATCTTATTAGGCCAATTGTAGCTACTTCGTTAAAAGTAATTTTTATTCAAAACTAAGCATTATAATCCTTATTAATAATTGCAAATGTCGAGAGAAACTAATTTTCCGACATTATCCATAATTATAAAGGAACATTTATTCAACTTGTCAGGTAATTCTTATATAAATGCGACAGCATTTCGTAATTCAAACAACTGTAACGACGTAAAAAAATGTACTTTTTCGTTGAATAATTAAAATTACAATTACAGCAGTTAAATAAAGCTAAAAAAAATAGTAACGAGATTCAACCAGAATTTTGAAATTGCAATTGAATGTAATTTTTTTAACGTAGGCAGATTTCATACTCACTAATATTCAATTAAAAAAAAAAGAACTTTTCATGAATAAATGAAACAAGTAAAGTGACCTGAATAATCCGTTTAAACAAATTTGTATACATTTATAAACTAATCCTTTTGAATCACGTTAATGTACGTTTATTAATCAGCGTAACGAACAAATCTCCTGTGACCTTTGAAAACATCGGCAACCATCAAAACCTCAATACCGTATTCCACGAAATAAAAAGCAATCCTTACCTAGTAGTCGCCTCGTAATCCTCAAAGTACTCCTCGTTGCTGTCGTCGTCGTCCGGCTGGTCGCCGAGTACGTCATCGAGGTTCTCGTACGAGTCCGAGTCGTCGTCTGCCTCGTCGTCCTCGTCGTTCTGGTCGTTGACGTTCTCGTCCTCCTCCTCGAAGTCGTCCTCCACACCCTTCGGCACGTGCATCTCAAAGTGCTTCTTCAGCTTCATGTTCTCTGCGCGCGTTAAAGCCAAGGTCTCCCATGTAATTTCTTAAAAAGCTCTCGCGCCTCTCCTTTCGCTCCCTCTCTCTCACACACCCCTCCGGTATTGCAGCCTGCGCGCAAGCTCTCGCGCGCGCGTAACTTTACTCTTAAACTTTTAATTAATGCGTACGAGCGCGCGCGCAACGCCTGCTCTATACGTAAGTATACGTATACACGTATATACTATATGTGTATGTACACGGCTGCAGCGACGTGTTACTCTCTTCCCAGCGCGTTTTTTTTTGCGCGCTCTCCTTTTTTCATGCGGCATTCTAATTTAAATTGATTGTTTTGTCTCGCGCGCGCGCACGGGGTTGCTTTTTTTAATTTTAATTGGATTTTCGAATTCGCCGGTTCTTTTAATTGGTATGAGAATATTGAGATGAGGTAAAGACATGATTTAAAATTCCTGCATATGGACCGTTATTACGCGCATAGTTTGTCATTCATGGTGACTAGTTAAACATTCTGTCGCGGCGAATATTAAATACTCTACGACTCGAAATATTTTAGGAGAAAATTCGTTTAAGTTAACAACGTTAAGTATGCGGCAGACAAATTATTTAATTTATATAATCGTTTCAACTTTATATTATAACAAAAGGATTAATTTTCAATATATATTCAATTATAAACTAAATTAATTTTTTTATCAGACAGTTTAAGCTAATGATTATTAATTTTTTTCCCTCGAAATTCGACTTTATCGTTACGAAATTCAGGTTAATTTTTCATAATAAAAAAAAGTTCACTCTGTAATAGTACTTCAACGTTTTCTATAATGATGCAAAGCTCGAATTCAGAACGATTTCTCGCAGTAATCCATTTTTTTCATCGCAGAGAGAGAGTCCTCAAATTTCCATGTCCTCCAAATAGTCCCGTAAAATTAAGTAGCTCTCTGCAGCTTTTTCGACCATCATATATATAATACCTTCCACCTCTCGAAATAGCTGAGACCGCGAATTCCCATCCCCCTAACTCAATTTCGCCGTCAGCGCGTCTCTCTCCGCACCCCAAATGCTTCCAAGCCGCTTAGTTCCCCAGAGTTTTACAATTCTTCGAACAATCCACTTGCGCGCCTCACTACCCCCACCCCCGAAAATTTTATTATTATTATTTCAACGTCGATTAAGCAAACAAGCCAGCCCCCGGAACGACGTATAACAGCAACGTCTTACATATACATATATACATCGTCATACTCTCTTGGCAACCTCTCTCCTTCCCAAGCCTGCCGTATAGTCATTATAACAATTCCGGAAGACCGAGAGAAGCGCGAGTAGTATATATAGAGAGAGATAGAGCCCAGTTTGTACACCGCGCCCAGCGAAATACCTTTCAAGTGTTTCGGGCAGCAGACAAACTCGACGCCGGCGAAGAGGGAGATGCCACAGGGGAGCAGCATGGCGAAAGTTCGTAGATTCATGTTGCGCTCCCGGCAGGTATCAGCGGCCGTTGAATTCCATCTGAAATAATTAATTTTCATCTTTAATGCGCGCTGAGAGAGACAGTACCAACTACCAAACGCCTTCGCCTAGAGTAGACGGCGGCGGCGGCGCTCGAGCTAGAACGTGTTCAAGTCGCCGAGGGACTTTCGTCGTATTATCGATTTGCTGTTTCGTAGTTCGTCGTCGGTTTAATTAAAACGTGTCGAGAGAGAGAAAATAAGTGGGGGAGGCGGAGCACACAGCCGCCTGGCAAGATAGAGAGCGTCGAACTATAAAAGTTTTGCCGCGCGCGGGAAAGTGGCATTTTTCGGCAAGTTGAAAATAAGGCGTCAGTAGAGTAGTAGTGGAGGAGTAGTATAACAACGGCCGCGATGGAATTGGACGCGATCTTCCGGTAAAGTTTCTCTCTCGTGCTGTGTTATAACGGACATAGTTAGCGACGAAATTAACCGAGTACTGTAATTGAATTCTTAATTTGTTTTTGCAACTTAATTTATAGAAGCGAGGCGAGCGTTGAAACTAACGACGAAGAGGACGACGTTATCGCGTATCGATAGCTATAATAGTGACTGAATAAATGATTCTGAAGTCAAGTATATACCTGTAAGATTCCCAGCACTTGGTCTCGTTATGTAGGTGGTCGAACAGGCAGCCTTCTGGTACCAGCAATGCGTCGCTTTGGAATGGACCCTCTGTTTAAAAGAGAAATTTTTTACCATGTATATTCAAGCATTGTTAAAATTATTACGCGAAACGGCTTTTCGACTATTATAAAAGAGTTGTTTGTCTCTATAGGTGCATGTTGAAGTCAAGGATTTTAATAACAAAGCGAGTACCTATAGACGAGTGTCTATTATAGTATTGACGAATATTCCGGTTAAATGTCTGAATAGAAGTGAAGATCGATGTTTCCATTTAGACGTCTTCGACGTGCTATTGTTTCAAAGAGCATCGTTTGATATTCGATTTGATTTTCGATTTTCAATACGCGGGGCTCTGAATAATGTATGCCACTAGTTTCTGGAACGCGAGTCTGTGTATATATCTTCTAATAAAGGGCGCGTCATTTTGCAGCGCATTCACTGTCGGAGATGGATTTCAATTGAAAATTCCGGCATATCGGCGAGCATTGAAACTCATGGTTCATGCTCGTTAGGGGTGAAAAATGAAAAGGTTTGTACGAATAAACATCTCGAATTATCATTACTGAAAATTTTGCATTCACGTATTGTTGGATAGATAATTGATAATTATTCTAGGAAAATCTAGAAAATGATGAATAATAATGGATAATCAATCCGTATAATTTATAATTGGGGATATTAGGTAAGTGATTTTTCCTTTTGCGCGGATATACCGAAAGTTTTACCGTTACATATCACGTGACGTATAATGCCGCACGTCTATTGAATATTCCGAACTCGTTATAGATTCCATTTGTGTCTGAAAAGTTTATGGAAGCTTCTATTTGAAACATCGACACGTGGAGAGAGATGCTTGTTACAATTGAATTCCATCACTGCGCTTCTCTCGCGCGCGTTCCGCAGCTGCATTAGAAAACGAATTTCGTATTCTACTGTCGAACTTGTCGTTGTTAGTGTATTTCAAGGTGACTTTACATCCACAGAAAATTAGAACTTATATTGACATTATTCGCCCTTCGCGGCGTAATAACATTTTTCAAACGACGCACCGTGAAAAAGTATATAGGTAGTAGTAGTAGTAGTAGTAGTAGTATAAGAAAGTGAAAAAACCGATATTGGTTTTTATGAAATGGCTTATACTTGTAAGAAAAATACTAAAAGTGCTTTTCGCCATTTGTTACATACATATAAAATTCTTTAAGAAAAATCTAATATTACTTTTGTATAATGTTTCGAATATTTAATAATGTTTTATGAAAATATTTTTACGTTAGTGTAATAATAAATAAAATTTATATTCTACTCTTTTTTTATAGGTACGATATATACATATAGCGATAAACGAAACATATTTTATCTTTGAATGTCAGTATGATCAAAAATTACGCAATTACAATTTCGCAATTTCCTAAAAATATGAAACCCGCGCTTTTTGTCCCCCCTCTCTACTTATTATTCCCGTGAACTCGGCAGAAGAAAGTTTCGCCCGCAAGCATAAGACGAGCATTTCAAAGTCTTTGAGCGCAACTATATACACATATATATGTATATGTGTATACAGTCACGCTACATAGCCGTTAAAAGGCGACGGCCGAAGAAACTGTGCTAGGTAGGCCGAAGATTATGTATGCGGCTCTTGAAACTCTCTCGCTGAAGAGAGAGGCAGGCAGGGAGATCGTATTTCTCGAATTGCGCCGTTACCTAGACATCTGTAGGGCTTGACCCACCGCGAGAGCTTGCATTTGCTCTTGCCAGGCTTGCACCAGCCGCTGACCCGCACGTAGTGCGACGACTCGACGATGTTGGTGATGTCTCGCTTCGGGTAGGCCTGCAACAGACAAACGTACGGCATTCACATCACGTGCGTCCAGATGCTTGATATACCTATATATATGTTACACTTCCTCCTTCCACCCATTCGCCTCGCTGCGCCAATCGCGCAGCTGCAGTGGCGCCCCGGCGCCCCGCGATTTCCCAAATGTATTTTTACGTCGTCGCTGCTGCTGCAGCAGCGGAGGAGAGAGCTAGAGGATGATGCGAGACGGCCGGCTCGTTATTTAGTTTGAAAAGTAAGATAAAGTGAGAGCCGGCGGACGGGACGTGAAAGATGATGAGCTTTGCGATTGAAAAGAATGTAATGGAACGCGTTTGTTATACCTTTATGGTATACCTATATATTTTATACTTTAATTCTTTGTAACGACTCGGTAAATTATGCATATATATATTAAACGTGATGTTGTGTATTTTGCTTATGTAAGCAAAGGCAACGTATAGTACAGAATAAATTTGCTGGAGTGGTCAAGTGTGTTTCATTATAGCTCGTCGTGTATGCTGGATTAGCAAAAGCTTTAGGCCGCGTCGACATTTTCGTTCCAGTGTGTCAAATTAGCCCATCTTTTAGCCGCAGTTTCAGCAGAATTCAATAACCGTGTCTTGCGGTCAAATCAGTGTCCAACCGTTAATTTCAAAGAGGGATATGTACGTCCAATTATCTAATTCCGATAATCATTTCCGTGAAATACATGGCAACCAATATATAAAGATTGAAGAACTTCTTTGTAACAATTATTATTATATACTGCTTTGTCAATCGTTTGTCTATATAAGTTTATTCATTTGATTTCTGATTCACTTAATACCCCCATTATGAATTTACATTAAACGGTTAAAAAATTTCTAAAATTTAAGATAAATTTAATGTATACATTCTGTAACATTAAATTTCAGAAATTTGCATTAATTTGCATTAATTTTAGAAGATTGAATTTATCATAAAAATTTCAGAACATTTTTAACAGCTTAGTTACAAAAACGCAACAACGTTCTACTATATACAAGACAAATAACAAGTTTATTAAACCTATACCGTCACGCAAAAACTACGTCTCTCACATTATTAAACTCCATTATTCGCTCTCACCTATCCAGCAAAAAATTCCGCGCACGTCCGAAAAAAAAATTCCAAAATACCACTGCCTCCCGCATATATCCGTTCAAACCTCCACCCCGTATAACGAACGTCAATCTTCGCTTTTCCATTTTTCAAACCGCCCTCCGCACGATATTATTGTCCGAACGCCCGACGCAACCTCCCGCATCGGCATTTCACACACACGTGTGATGTGCGCGTTTGCCTATGGGAGACGCAAATTGCGCGGTGACAGATCATCGCGGAGGCGCCTTCGTCACTCCCCCGGATATACCAGCGCTCTCTCTCTCTCGCGTGCATCACGCAACCACCGTCATCTCCAACGCGCGTGTAACGAGCCCCGGTTACCCCCGCAGCTACAGTAGAACAGAGAAGCAGAGATAGAAACATCCGCTTGCGCGCGTGCGCGCGGCGGTCGAATTCGCGTATCAAATGCAATTATCCGCGGCTGCTGCCACTGCAGGCCGAGAGGGAGTAGACGAGGGTCCCTCGGAAATTCGATCCATTGTTTGACCGGATCATTAAAACGCAGAGATCGCGTTACCCGCAGTCAGCGCCGCGCGTTACTCTACGCGTTGCGCCACGATGACGCGCGCGCGTGCCGTGTTCTGCTGAAAGGCTCTCGAATTCTACGGGACTTGCGTGTATGTAGGTACATATATGTATATGTACATACATCACACGAGAGTGAAAACACTTGTACGTATGTGTGTGTATATATATATACACATACATACGTTTCAAGTTCGTGAGCTGTGATGTTACTCGCGCGGTAATTACGCACGGGGCTGCAGCTTGCGCTCGCGCGAACGGTAATCACGCCTCTCTCGCGCACTGCTACCGCGGCAAACGAATCGGTGCGATGCTGTAAATAACGCGCGTGCAGGAGCTGAAAGGAGCAGCTTTAGGTGCAGTGACTTTTATAGGAGATCCTCGAAATCGCCCGCCCTGCGAAAGCTTTTTCATTTATCTGGGACCGTAATGACGCGAAAGCTTTGCCGCCGTTTTTTACCCATACCTACCGCCATCATACGTATATACATACACGTGAGAGGGAGAATATTTTATTTTCTTCTTTCTGAGTGAGAGTTATAGCGAGAATCGTTATTACGTGTACGTATATAACGCGGGAAAGCTCGAGAGATAGTAGTAGCGACGTATATATCCTTTAGTTAATATTTTTCACAAAAGAACGTGCGCGCACGTCTACGCAAACGAGTGAGGGAGAGATATATATAAATGTGCAGTGCGCCGAGCTCGGTAATGAGCAGAAAATTAAAGACTACTTTAGGAGGGTAAGACTCAAACGTATATATAACAAAAGGGCATAATTTAAAAATGTCTCTCATTGTACGCGATATGTCCTTGCAGCGAGGGAAATTTAAAGCTTGCATTATAGTTTCTATATATATTGCGCGTGTTGCACTTTTATGTATATACGTGCGACTACATCTTCAGCCCGCGCATTCTTTTGGATTTTCCCTCGCGAGTATATATAAGTCTGTACTTTGTGTAAATTCACGAGAAAAACTTTAGCTGACACGAGAGAAACATTTGAACGAAAGACTTTCACACATGCCGCCCTCGCGCGCTCGTCCTGGAAATACATTTCAAATGTATATAGAGGTAAAATATTCATCGCGAGGGTGAGCGAAAATTGCGCCCCTTTGTCGCATATTCCGCGGCGCGAAAGTTACAATTATACAACCGCGATAACAATCGCGAATGGTAGACAGTATAGCGCGCGCGCTCGGCCATAATTCCATATTGCTTCTATTAGTGCACTACTGGGATTCGACGCGCTATGTGTGTATATGTATAACGTGGTGTATCCGTGACCTCGGGCGATATGTAGGTTTCCCAAGGACCGCGATGGCGCGCAATATATATATTTTTTTTGTTTTTTCATAAATGAAAACGCGCGGCGAGAGTTTTGTGGGCAGCGCGAGCGACAGACTCGTAATCGGGGACGCCTTAATTGATATTTTCCAATCGGCGATATCGACGAGGGATATGTCTGTATATGTGTAGCCTTCTGCGGTGGTGCAGTCGAAAGTATTAGTTGTGAGGCGCGCTGATCTATATGCTTACTCGGACGTGCAGGTCGGCGTCGGAACGGGAACGGGCGAAAATTGAATTTGATGGTTTTTTGGCTTTTATGAATCGGTGCCAAGAGATTTATTGATCGTTATATTGTCGGTTCGGTTTTTTTTTCGTTATATGAAAGTTTTTTGAGATATAAAATTTAATATTTTCAAGCTGGGAATTTTTATATAGGAATTTATAAACATACTTTTTCGGTGTACCCGCAACTGTGGAAAATGTGTTTATATGTATACCTTTGGGACATGATTTTTCGCGTACCTTTTATCTTCATTATTTTAATTATACCTAATGTATACAAAAATAATTTTTTACGCAAAACAACGAAAAAGCTCTGTTGGACAGATTTTTTTTAACATTAACGTTAATGTAAAAAATGCTCAAAAGAGCCCCAACGTCAAACGTGATTCTTCATTTAGCAAAAGTAGTTCGTAAACTTTGAAAAAAAAAAATACAAGAAAAAATAACGAGCTTTCATTTGCTTTTTGGGAATTAAAAAATGTTTATTCCTACAAAAGTTACGGTATTTCAAAGTTCAGCATCAAAGTACGCCAACAAATAACGAAAATTCGTAAAGCTCAATTTGCATGATATTTTGTGTATTTTGATGCTTAACTTCGAACTAGCGTAATTTCAGAATAAATCAACAGTTTGTAATTCTGAAAAAGCAAATTAAAACTCGATTATCTTGTTTTATTTTCTTTTTTGAAAGTTCAATCCTGACTGAATAATTTCAGTTTGAGATAGAGCTTTTTTCAAATATAATTTACAATAAAGTTAAGAGATAAAAGATTAAAGTGTTTCATATGGTACGACATTTTCCCGTAAACTTTAAGGTGTGTAACGAGAAAAAGGGAAAATAAGATTCTGAAGGTATGCCTTGAAAAAGGATTTCAACAGTATTGGGGACACCAGACCGAGACATTTTTCGCATGTGCCATATAGAACTTAACCGTTTGTCTACGTTATGGCAGCATACAAAATCCTAAATAAACTCAACAAACCATGAGTCCTTGGCGATTGTTTTTATTATTGTATCAGTTGCCAAGTGGGTTAACGACGAAACGCTTCAGAAATTTGATTTAAGAAAAGACCATTTTCAAATATCTTTCGAAATAAAGAAATAATTTTATAATACAAAATAAATTTCAGTACAATTATTACGAAAATTTCACTTATTAAAAACAAACTAATTCTATTCTGCTTCATTTTAAATTTAGATAGAACGGTTCTATACATAGGTACTTTCAAGTCGTTTATTAACAGTTGAGTAGCGATTTAGGGAACCGTGTATAGATATAGCAATAGGTACTAATACGGAATTGTTTTGTTTAATAATCAAGGGTAGTAGTACTTAACGATAGGTAGTTACTTAATCCATCGATTTTGTAAAATACAGCAACTCCGAAAGTATTATTGCAATTTTAATAATAATTCTGCTTATTGCTGAAATACGGACTGTTTCAAAAATAGAACAATCATATCAAAAAATAGAAGATTTTACATTAATAACATCCGTATACATATTAGATTTATATATGCGACACAGAAATAAGTATAAGGTTCCATTTTACAAGGAAGACAGATTTAATAATGATGACGGATGTATGTACATGACAACGTGGAATTCAATAATTCAATCATCGTTCTTCAGGTACGGATATATACATAACCTAAATTAATCATTCGTATTTTATACTAAGAATAGCGATTTATCGTTCAAAAACTTTTGATAACCGATGAAAACTCCGAGTTAAAGATTCGACTAAGAAACACACGACCCACAGTGTAACGTTAGACTTTAATATACCCAATGAAATATACTTAATTAAATGAATTTTATAGCAAAAGTTAAGGTTAGATAAACGGCCGGAGCTTACAACAGCATCAGCAGTTTAACCTATTTCGCAAGTGCAAACTCCGTCAAAGAGCTTAATCTCTCTCTCTCTCTATCTCGCTGGAAGTAACGTTAACGCCACTTCAACAAAATCCCCCTCTCCCCCCTTCAAACAAAGCGCTCCACATCCCACGCGCCGAAAACCCCACCAAAGTCGAAACAAAAATATTTTACCTCTCGCGCCGGCCAATTAGCTAATACACATACGTGCTGCGCGCGTGGAAAAAGCCTTTTCCCGCGCCATCACCCGCAAAGTCGCTGCGCTGCACACGACGTACGTCCTTTCGATACCCTCGACACGTCCCTGTGTGTGCTCTTCCCGCATCCTTTGCACTTGCATCGCGCGCATCCGGTGTGTACCGAGAGTACACACGGGCGTCCGCACACACACGTATACGCGTGCATAGATACACGTATATAACTAACGTAGGGTTGCATGATGCGCTTTCAATGCCGCGGCGAATTTCCCTCGCCTGACGAGGCTGTAGGTGGAAGGAGGATTCCCATCGACAATAAGATGATAAATCCTCGATATTATACCCGTGGCGTTCGCGTATAATACATGGATAATGTATATACATATGAGCGTGTATTATGTATTGTATAAGGAGACGTACCTTTTTGCAGTACTGCAGAATTTCCAGCTTGTCGATCATGCAGCTCTTCGTGTCGGCGGATGATATCCATCGTCCTTGCTCGCCCATATGCTGAGCGAGGTACACCTCGCCGCCTTCGCATAGCGTCGCCACCTTTCGGCATAAAGAGAATATTCGTCTTAGCCATAATGCGATATATATTATGCGTATATATTATGTGCTCTTTTATTAAACGCAGCTGGTATATACTCGTGCCTTATTCGTTTCGACAAAGGACTCTTATATATGCGTATACGCGTGTCTTTATACGCGCAAAATTTAATACGAACAAGGGGGAATCCGAGATAAAAGTCGACAAATATTCCAAGATTACGTACAATAGTGCCGAAGCCTACTGTGAAATATACTTGAATAAGTATTCGCCTGGGTAATATGTATTATATAATATACGTTTTAGAGATTATAATATGACGCACGATAAGTTTATTTAAAATATATTATTAATGATCGTATAATCACGGGGTTACAGTCAATACTTTATATTTTCTAAGCTATCAATAATATGATATAGATGTATTAAGCATGTGTAGGTATGCTTTCATTTATCTCTGCGAAAATATATTGATTAAACACGCGCCTATACGTGTGTTATTTTTAATAATACATTATGCATTGTAACACTTTTTATGTGTAATGGCTATAATGAGACGTGTATTTTTAAAATCAACACGCGATCTTTGTTCCCTTCGACACTCTATTATTCTAATATAAAGCTTAATAAACGTTTATTTATATTTGAAATTGATTCCAGAATAATTGAAGAACATAAATACTATGAAAAGTTTGCTTTCGAAGATTGTTAAAACATTTATTTATAAATGGTGAAATACAGTACCTACGTACTGGTAAAAATAAATGATTCGAAACTTTAATTGCGAGCAATTATAACATAACATTATTACGATCAGAAGTTCGTCTTTCTTCAATAAAGCTGTTCAAATATATACGTTTTACAATCGCTGTACATGACCGCACTTATGTAACTTCAATTAATTATTATTTTAAATCTTATACTTATTTTATATTAATTAATTTATTCCTTCTCCATTTTCAACAATTATTTTACATTGTAAAAAGTTAGCTCACAATGACAAGCTAAAAATATATATACCGGTGAAGTACACAGTGAAACCGTATTTTCAATAATAACTTAATTATAATAATGCACTTCGAAGAATAATAATTATTATAACCGGGGGAGATTAAATTATATTCCGTAAACCAAATTAATTTTAATTGCGAGCGCGCGAAAATAACCCGGGCGCGGAAATTGCAAAAATATCTTCCACCGTAATACATTATGTACACAAATGAATTATACCATAAGCGACTAAATTTAAAAGGCCATTATACAATATGAGCATCGATAGCCCTGGGGGCACTACCGCACGTGTCACATATAATACTCTGCACCGAAGACTTGATACTAATTTAACTATACGAAAACACAATTAAGAAATCTCGTTTTCCATCCGAACCGCGCAGTGCAGCGTTCGCAGCATATAATACTGTGCATGTACACGTGTGAGAGTATAACGCGGCCGCCGCGGATTCATCGAATGAACTTCTCCATTTCGTAACAAAGTGACCCGAGAGTTGGTTAGTTCAATTTGCTCCCCGTGCCACTACTGCGCGCGACCGTATAATCGACTTATATAGTATTATATCTTTTAAAAAAGTTCTATACACACGGCGAGCAGGATAGTAAGTATATTATACACGTGCGGCAACTTTTCGCAAAAGTGGAAAACAATGATAATTCAAGGCAAAAGCTATGAGTGACGAAACCGCGTTGTATATAATAGTATATGCTAAAATCGCATTGGAAGCCTATACTTTTCGACGCAGTAGTCAATTCAAAATCGACCGCGGCACGTCAGACGCGAGCGCGCGAGCGCGTACTTATACGCGGAAATGCCATTTAAAGAGATATGTCGACCGGAATGCCGTGGCAGCGCAGCGCTACCCGAGCTTTATGGAAATATTTATGCGCGAGGCGACCGCTCAGGAAACGTTCCTCGGCGCGTTTTCCCAGAACAAGCAGCGTGAGGGTGCGGGAGGGAGAAAAAGAAATTTAACACGAGAGAATTTTCACTGCGCGGAATTTGTTTGCGCGGGACTGAGCGTGCGTCGAAGTGTGTAAAGTATTGTTTTTAAAAATGTAGAATTTCCAAGTGAAGTTACACACGCCGCGCTAAACGAAATATATCTAGGTAGCTGCTGCTGCGAGGTATTTTCCGTAAGCGAATATAAATCAACAAAGTTTTTTAAATACCATGAGACGCGCGTAATAAATTTTCCGATAGAGTGTTTTATGACTGACGTGTAACTGTACAATATATATATGTAATGCTTTGGCATCATGCGAAGGAAAAGTGATAAATGGAGAGAGAAAAAAGAGTTCGTGCAGAGTCTCGTGAACTCGATGAAAGTTTTATGCGCGAAATATATTATTACAATACGCTAGCGGTGTTTTAAAACTGTAATTGAAAACCATTGAAAATTCAATGCTTATTCGACGAGGCTTTATCGAGTACTCATTAAGGTTAACGAATAATTAGCCTTGCATATATCAAATTGGCGCGTGTTCATTGTTAACGAAATGAAAGTTTGGCTGGGTGTTTAAAATTGACGAAGGCTTTTTCTTTCGAATTTATATCGAAATATTATGTAAATGGAAAACATATATTCTTGAATGTTAACTACGTAGTGATACAAAAGTAACAAATATTTGCCTTCTGAAGAAATGAAAAAAACATTAATCAAACGGAATACTCAATATACAAAACGTGCGAACTGTTGCGCTGATTGATATATCGGAGCGAAAATTTAATACTCTTCGCGAGCAGATATTGCGTAAAGTTTGCGCGGGAGAAAAATTATAACGGGCATTTTTCAAACAAAATTCTATGGAAAAGTTAAATTAAAAAGTATTTTTCACTTTAAAAAGAACGCCCTGGCTTTTTAAATAGCTTCGCACTGATTAATCGGAAATCTAATATCGAGCGACTTTAAACGACTATAATACGAACGTTCTTTTCAAATAAAACGAGATAAAAGCGGCAACAGATCACATTGACAGCGCGTTTCTCAATTATCGCGAAACGTAACGTATTAACCTGCTGCTGCTGCTACTGCTCTGTGTGCGTGTAATTCTCTCATTATTTACAGCAATCACTCGACCCCATCGATCTTTATTTTAGAACCCCGACAATACATCGAATTGTACGCTCTCCCTCTATCTTACGAGAACGCGAAAGAAAAAGAAAACAGCAAAAGAACAGCTCCCGCGCGCAGTTGAACTCGCTTTAATTCTCGAAAAGAGCGTTTTTTCCTCCCCCCATCTCAGCTCAGTCTCGCGCGAGTGCTTTCCGCAATTACCGCTTCATTTACACCGCTGTACCCTCCCCTACACCCTACGCACACAACAGCATCATATCAGCAGCAACGGCGGTGCGATGAAAAAGGCCCGAACACAGCCCTCGCCGATCCATAAATCAAAGAGCGCTGCTATCGGGGCGGGCGGTTCATTGGCCGCTCTCTCTCTCTCTCGCTTGCGCGAGAGCGCGCGTCAACAATTGGCGCACCCGCGCAAGCGCGAGAGTAGACCGTAAGGGTGCGAAATTGAATGTTTCAAGGGCCATTAAAGCCCGGCACTATACGTGCGAGAGAGAGGTGCGAGGTAATGTATATATATAGTACAAGACGTCGAGGCAAAGACACACTCACCTGTGGCTCGCTCCTGCTGCCTGCGGGGGCCAGCTCCAGCCTCTCCGAGACCGCCTGTCGACAGAAAATGCAGCGTAAAATTATTATACGTCATCTATATAGGTATATAATAATGGTGAAGGAGGGGAAAGAAGGTGAGCGAGCGAGCGTGAACGAGAAATTCACTTAGCCAAAATAATTGGTAATCCCATTTGCGAAGAGGGGCCCCGACGACGACACGACGTCGGCGTTTAATGTGCGAGTCACACCTTTCTAGCGGAGCGTTCCGGTGGTATAGTAGTAGGCGGCTCTGCTGCTCTACACGGGGGATTCTTTTAAAGCGCGCGCCTGACATTTCACTTACTGCACTCCATTTTTAAGGCCTCGTTCTGGCACGCCAGCTCGTCCTCTCTCGTGCGTTCTCCTCTCTTTCATGGTCCTTCTATCATGCAGAGAGCCGTCAATCGCGATTGCGCCCTCGCAGAGCTAAGTAACGCGATCGCAGATTTTCTCTCTTTTTTATACGCCCTCGCGCCCGGAGGACGACTCTTTTCGGTTTTTACAGCCCGCTTGGGAGAGATCATCATTGATTTTATCGGGCCTTATGTATAAAAACTCTTTGTTTCCATAAGTTTTTTATCTCAAGTTGAAGAAGAAGTTTCCCCGTTTGATATGCGCCCGGGATTTTCGTTAGAAAGAGAGAGAGATATATATATAAAAGTTTGCGGTATTAAGATCTCAAAGAAAAAGCGACATCAGGAGTAGACACGTTGGCTTTTTTTGTATATATATTTGTCGGCGACTCGCATGAATATTCATTATTTTTATATAGACGCTCGGGAGGGGAATAAGATGAATAATTTTAATCTGCCGCGCGTATAAGTGCCCTCGGTGCAATGCTTTATATATATATTATGAGGGCTAGAGAAAAAGGGGGCGGAGGGAGGAGGACCCTGGAATATTAAATCCCGTAGAAATTGCCTTTTCAAATCGTTTTATATCACTCTTTTTTTCAGCCGCCGGAAGAGAGGGTGCTTACTTAATGAGCTATAAGGAGAATTTTACGATATATATATATACAAGTGTGTATTTTTTTTTTCATTGGCGTATCTATTGCGCATTAAAAACGCGCAGAATGCCCTCTTCCTCGCGCTTAGTCGGCTATGGCGTTTGACGTTTTTTTTTTAATGGTACTTCGGGAACGTTATGGTCGCTCGCTCAATTATAAAAATGTTCTCGTGTATAAAGGGCGCCGTGTAACGAACCGCTATTAATTTACAAGCTGCGCGGATCTACTATCAGTTCATTTAGAGTCCTCTTCAACAGGGACATCGGGTTTGATTATGGTCGAGAAATTTAGATATAATGAGTATAGTTGATTATAAATTAAAAATTTGCGTGCGTAAGCTTTTGTGATTGGCACAGCATTGCTTTTTATACTATATATACTTTTTATTATAAGTAATATAGAAAAAGGGTGTCTAACGATTTCAGTTCAGCTCTCATAACAAAAGGCTATAAATTTCGCGCACTATACACGAGGAGGCTCATTATTTTACAGCTCTTTCAAAAGCGTGTATTATGTATAAAGCAGGGGGGAGTGAATTTTATTCGCGATCTTGAGCACTTTATATCAAAGAGCGACGGCGGCGGCGGCACATAATATTGAACGCGCGCGCGTGTAACACGTGTAATATTTTCCAAGAAGCAGAACGCGCGCGCGCGTCCTATATTTATCATCGTGCTCAAGATTTATTCAAAGTGATCTGCTTTTTAATAGCACACAGTCGCTTTATTGCACGATAAATTGTAAAAATAAGGTCGTAAACCAGGACAGGACATTACATTACAAAGTGCTCGGCAAAATTTATTCATAATCTTTAATACGTAATTTTGCGCACCGTTCCGGTATTTATCATTATAGTATATATATGTATAATAGATCTAATCTTGAGCGACGACATTACAGGTGACAAAACAAAGAAAGCCACAACTTGTTATTCATGGCACTTGATATTTGCATCAAGTGCAGGGAATTTCGTTACACAATTTAATTTTAATTTTCGCGGTATAGCTCTCAATCTCTCTCGCTCGGCGTATTAAATTTTCAAACAGAGTTTGCATGAACCGCCTCGCAGCTGAATATTAAATTTCTTCTTTTTTTTTTGGCCCCCAGAAAATTTTCAAACTTTATTGACTCTACGTGCGCCGTGGTATATACACAAACACCTTTGGCAAATTTAATAACAGCGCTGATTGAGTTTGCAGTACACTTTTGAATCAACTGAAACTTTATTAAAAAGAAACCTGCATCGCGTACATATACTCCGAACGGAATTTCCATCCACGTATATATAGACTTTATCGAGTAGCTTCGAGTCCAGCGCAATACACAAATTGAATTCGAAAGCCTCGCAAGATTTCCTCCTAAACGACGACTCCCCTCGCGCATATAAGAGGAAAGAATGCATCATCAGTGGCCATAAACATCGAGATAAGCGATCCCCTCTTCCAGCCCGCTTGCTTATTACATTAACCCCGTAAACCAAATTTACCGTGCTGCAAATTTACATACACACGCACACATTTATACGTCGCCCCATAAACTCGGAAATCCCCGCAATAAATATCCCTCGCCCCTCCCGAACACGCACAGCATGCGTGCGCACATATATACCTCCATCACCGCACGCGTAAGCAAAGAAAAAAAAGCGAGGAGGCACTCGAGAGAGAAAGGGCGAAAAACACATGAGCCCTCCTCTATATGTGCGTGAGCTAGACACGGGGCAAACAAGCCTTATGCGCGCAGAGTATAGTGGGGATCATGCGTCAAGCAGTCGAGTCCCTTATCTGCCACCCCCGATCAACACACGCCACCTTGCGCGTGGGCAGGAGTCACGCCAGAGCTAGCTAAGACTACGTCGTCGTCTTCTCGGGGCGGTGTATAAGGCGGCGCCCTCTGAGAGACCCGAAAACTTTCCTCCTCGAGCCGTCATTGCTTGTATAAGTCGTGCACGCACCTCCCCTACGAATACGGACGACGAAAAAATAAACGTTATAGGTACTTTTAGGTAAAGTACGTCGGCCCGCACGTTGCCTGAATATTCCATGAACACGCGTATTCGTGTATATATATATACGAACGTTGTAGGAGAAGGAGAGAGACGATGACAAGGGAAAGACGCGAGGTAAGGAAAAAAAATCGCGTCATCGACACGTCGCAGGCGAACGGGCAAGTAGCTACCTACTGTACACGCTCATCGCGCGAAATATCGATTTTGCCCGGTTGACGCTGTCTTTCTCTCTCTCGCATTCTCCCCGCAGGCGCTAGCCCGCGCGCGCTCACAGCCCCTCGAGAGAGAGAGAGTGTACAAGTGCGCAGCAGCGTAGGTGTGTGTGTGCGCGGGGGGTGACACGCCACGCCGAGTATGTGTGTGTACACGAGGGCGCGGGTGGTCGTTTCTTTTCTCTCTGTCGCCCGTGTATGTGTGTGTGTGTATCTCTCACCGGGTGTTCTCTCTCGAATAAAGGAAGAGAAAGAGCCGGAGAGCGCTAAATCGCCGGAAAAGCCGATTTTTCGCGCAGAAAGGCTTGCTGTCGCCTGCGCACCGCTCTGCTACTATGCTGCGGGCGATCGATTTCGGATGCTGATGAAGTTGCGCTCGCGCGGAGTAGAGGAATGGGAGCGCAGTTGGAGGGGTGTTTTTTTGCCCTTATACAAAAGCTTTTCGAGTAGGTCAGATGGTGGGTTAGAGAGAACGCGTGTATATATATGTACGAATTTGCATTTGCTTGCTACTGAGTTTACATGATTATATGCGGGGATTTTAACGCACGCGCGAATAATCGTGTTTGTATACTTATGATCTCGCGATTATATTATACTTGATTGCCGGGGAGAAATATGAGTAAACACATACTTGCTACTCAATTACTCGAGTGCTCCGGCAATATTTGACGTCTTTTTTTACCCATCATCGTGGGAGTTTTTTTCTCGGTTTCAGGTTTTTTTTTTGTAAATAAAGAAAAGAGGAGTAAAATATTGAGGCGGTTGGTTGGCGTTTTTTTTTCGCAGCGTTGCAGGAGTGGAAAGAATTCGCTTTATATCTATATCGAGTTTGCAGATTGTTGATTAACTTGTACGGGCTTGCGTTTTTAGAAAAAGGACGAGAATTTTGTTTTATCTCGTTTATTGGCATTCTTTCGTCGAAAATACGATAGCAAAACTTTTTATTTAATAAAGGAGTTATATACGGTTAAATACTTTTGTTCGGGTGAGCTTTTATTGGATACTTTACTTTTTAACTGTATACTGTAACATGATTATTTTGTTCTATATACAAGTACTAATTTGCTTGAGAATTGTTTGTTAAGAGACATTTTTTTTTAGAATGGTTAGTTATACTGGCAATTATTTCCATGACGAACTAAAATAGAAACAAATACGCGCTTAAAAGTGAAATGAATATTCTAGTTGGATATAAAACTCAATTATAAGCGCTATAAAAGCGGCATGAAACTTTTTAAATCAGTTTAGCCTCCCTTTGAACCCGGCATTATGGCCATTGTGAGCCTCTTAAGGCGTTAGTATTACTATTAAAATGGCGCTTTTTCAAGATATAAAATCATTACAAGTAGAATTTCGCTTCAATTAATTTTAAAAATTTATTTATACAAGACTATTTTTTTATAATTTTTAAACATTGCAACATTTTTATAAAAAAAGAAAAGTAACTTTCTACAGTCTTACTACTATACAGTCTCGCTGCACGACAAAACGTATTTAATCACTCAGACTAAACAATGCCTTGCAAGTTCTTTTATGTTGTTGTATCTCTGGAAAAGTTGATCTGGAAAACAACGGAATGGAAAATCGATACGCCTTCTCGCTCCCTCTCTATTTTTCAGTAAACATTTATCCGACAGAACTATTTTATTTGCCCTGAGTGCTGCGATATCGGATTTTCCGATCAAGTTAATTCCACGCGGCTCGCTCGCTCGCTCTTTCACCGAATAAGAGGATATTTTCGAGGATCGAAGTTCATTACGTGTGAATTCTAAATGTAGCAAAAATGCGACGACACTCCACTTCCGTTTCATCTTTTAAATCTTTCATTCGCCGTCTTTGTACCTCCGTTCTTTCAAACATTCATTAAGGGTAGGGGGATAAGCATTTGCATTGATCGGGAAACGAATCTCGTGGGGGAATTGTAAATTTTAATCAACGAATTAAAGCGTTTCAAGCGTATAAATATCTTAACGCGAAGTTTATTTCTAGCCTGATGTATACATTAGTTGTAAGAAAGAATGTTGAAATACATTAAAATGTCTTTTTACACAAATATTTTTATTTAACGTCAAATATTCACATTTTTTTATTGTTTACAGTTTATACTATTTATATTTCTGGTAGTTGATAAAAATTATCTATGTATGAATAATATAAAATAATGTAAATGTATTAAATCAGATAAATGACTTTTACATCATATATTACAGGATTTATCAAAGGTACATTATATTCAGTAGTGGATGAGACCGCAAACAATTTCATTCGAATGGACTGGTGAGTCACGAATAAGTCATAAAAACCGCAATGTCAGTTGGGGGATTCCTATGGTGCTTAAGTAGAGAAGCACATATATATTCGTTGGAAAGGTAGGGAATTCATAATTCTTTTATCCCATAGAAATTCCGTGAAAATATTATTTTATTAAAATAGAGTGAAGGTTGTTTATATTAATAATATAAAATATTATAGAAACTTCACACCAGAGTAGAAAAAATAAATTTATATAGTCAAGTTACTAAATGTACTTTAGTAGTTTCAAAAACAGACTTGATCATTTATGTTCTATGGACAATATCAATTTTCGTCAGGGTCTGTTAAAGAAAATGAAGTAATTTAATCAGGTTATAATTCAATCCACATAACGATTTTATTGAATTATTTGTTGAATAAAGCTTTTAATACATTTCATTATTAATGTCGATGGTAAACAATTCTGAATCAGAATATCTGAGTATTATATTTTATTTTACAAGTCTATGCAGTTCTCTTTGATGTTATTAATAAATAATTGAAGATGATTACAAAAGCCCACTACTATTTTTATTAAGTGTACAATATTTCAACGGCTACGTAATTTTCACGAAAAAAGTAATATAGATGGAATTTCATCAAATTTTCATCGCCATTTCAAAGCAACTATGTTATAATTACAAAAAATACGAATAAACCGACTAAACATAGAACAGACATACACATGGACACAAAAGCCCATTTTTCAATACTGCACACCATTATTTCAATTCTCGCAAACAAAAGTTCAACCCTCTCCACTGTGACCGACATCCCTACATTTTCATCACAAATTGAATCAAATATTTAAAAAACGGCCATCATCATCGATCAGCCACTTTTCAATGCAAACACTATCTATCTCGGCCTCTCTCCGTCATCCCACCATTATTATTATCATTTTCATTGTCGTGTAATTCCCATTATCCGAGCGGCTGGCCGAACGCTCCCTTTCACGCTTGACCTATCGAACTGATTTCCCCGAAATCAACCTTGCGAGAATATCCCCCGTCGGCCTCTCTCCTTTCCCATTTGCGGTCGATGCCCCTTTATTTCCCGATTA
Source organism: Torymus auratus (assembly GCA_900474315.1). Lineage (NCBI taxonomy): Eukaryota > Metazoa > Arthropoda > Insecta > Hymenoptera > Torymidae > Torymus > Torymus auratus. The sequence goes on from UXGD01000307.1 coordinate 62,083, forward strand.
GGCGCGCGCGCCCTCACACCCCCTCCCTTCTAATTACGTAAGTTGCGCCCCGCATGTGCGTGCGCGCGCGCCTTCTTTATTAGAATAACTTTGCGATTACCGGGGGGTCGGTAGCACGGGGCGCACGCGTATATATAGGTATATATATGTAAGTCTTATATGTACGGGCTTGCCGAAGAGTCATTCCACTCGCGTTTCGAGGAAATTCGAGGCCGGCGCGCTGCGAGAGGATTTCTATGGTGTGATTATGTCGTTCGTTTCTTTTAGCCTGATTTATCGTACAGTGTCATTCGACTTTTAGGTGCGGGTATTCTCGTTCTTTGGGTTTTCAAATTAGATGTATAATTGTAAAAGATGGGTGTTGGGGTAAAATGGAAAAACATGGATAATTTGGCGCAAAGGGCACATTTTAGTTTATAATGTTTTAAAAAAAGAGAGATACTTTGAATATATTAACTTTTCATTTTGCTAGAAAGACCAAAGCGAATGAGAAATATAATGGCTTTGTAACCGTATAAATCCGTTACACATTTCATGCTTTATAATTTTTACTTGAATAAATATAATCTCGTTGCCATTAAATTACACAATGTGCAACTTTAATTCATGTACTTTTGGGCATCAAAAATAAAATACCAAAAAGTTTAATTTCGTAATAATTTAGTGATTACTCGCGCTCGGGTAAACCAGCGCGCTGCAGCCTTCCAATTATGCACGTACATACGAACGATTAAATAGCAGTTACAAATGTTATCACAACTAAGTCCCTTATTATTATGGAAATTTATACCGCCGCAATGTATATTATTTCAATTCTATGAACAATTTATACGTAGCACGAAACAACATATATACCTACCGACCCCCGCGCGCTCGATATTCCGCACGAGCGATAAATATCGTTGCGCGCGCGTGGGTGTAGACACCTCGGTATATATGTACGAGGACCGGCTCTATAATATTGATGAACGAAGGGCCCCCGCGCAAAAGTAAAACCATTTATCCAGATTCACGCCCGCTCGAATTATTTAAACAACGCGAAATTATTTATTACCCGCCAAATATTCCGTCGCATCTCTCTCTCTCTCTCTGCCAGTGATAAATGGCCCGCACGAGCGGCGAATATTCATACATCCCCTCGGCTACACACACACACAGACCTTTTATAAATTCCCCTGCTGCTAAACGCATATATCCTTCGGCACGTACCTATACCCAACATTCTCCGAAACCAAATCGAAAAAGCTTCTGCATCACCCACCCGCCGCTCTTTAAAAATGAAAAGGAGCATATCTGCGAGGGCTCGTGACTGGAGAGAGAGCCTGGCTCGATTGAAAAAACAGAGCGAAGCCCGCCACCGCCGCCAGAGTAACGATTTTCCTCACTCGCTCTACCCCGTAGAGCCCCCCCTGTAAAACATTAACGAGCCTCGGCAGCGACGACGGGGCGGGCTCCGCGCTCATTTTTCTAAGTCCGCAGCGTCGAACGGAAATTTCAGTGTGCGCGGATATCGCCGTGGCCTGCGCGCGTACCTATATATACACACCTATCCCTTTGCCTCGCGGCCTGGCGTGGCTGCGGAGAACAAAAGAAAGGTGGAAGAAGGGGTGCTGCTGCTGCTGCCGGCAGCAGAAAAAGGCCAGCAAGAAAAACTCGGTGGTGGTGGTGGCAACGTTGCGCTCTGCACCGCTGCTGCTCCAGCACCACCCGCGTACATAATTAGAGGCTTTGGCACCGAGGCGCGCAGTTCGCGCCTCGCAAAGCAGCCGGCGAATTCCGAGGACAGACTGACGCACCAGAGGGAAACCGTCAGAGGGTGGGCTGGTTTTAATTAATTTATACCTGCCTAATTACTCAGATTTTCTTTTATAACTTTTGCATTGTTGTAGTCTTGTCGTATATTTTCGTCCCCCTTTCTATCTCGCTGCCGCTGCCCTGACTATCTCTATCTATCTTTCGCCTTTTCTCTCTTTAATTAACAATGCCAGTCTCGTTCAGCCGTGCTATTATGAACGCGAGTGTGCCCCGTCTTCTTCCTTTTTTTTTTATCGAGTTGAACGGTCGTTTCGTTAAAAGCGTACTACTATTACTGTATATTTATATAATGTACATTATGTATACTTATATATATAAATGCGGGTGTATAGAGATAGGAAATGTATAAGTTGAACGGTGAATCTGCATCGCACGGCTGACTACACCTCGCGCCTTTCTACTGATTTAAAATGCTCGCCGCCTCCCCGGGGAAATTTTTCTTTTAAAAGTCATTTAGTTTTACGCGCTTTTAAACTGCGTAATTAGAGAATGTTACGCCGAGGCTCGTCCCGGCAGGGTCCAATAAAAACACAGAGTTGTTTCTGCATTTTTGCCTTTTTTTTTATTGTTAATGTTACGAACTCGGCGAGAATGTCGAGCAGGTTTTGTAATGAAAAAAAGCTTTGTATTTGTAAGAATGTTACAGAAAAATACGCGCGTAGAGAGACGCGTGTTTTCTCACGTAATAAAAACGTATACTTTATTTGTGCTTTTTTTCTATTTGAAGGGTATAGATATATCTAGAATAGCCGCGAAATACCATTTGCGCTTGGGGATTTTTATCCTCTCATTAGTGTCTATATTTGCTGAAATTCCGTTCGTTAGCTAATTAAGAGAAAATAATGCACTATTTTTTATCTATTATTGACGTTTTATCCTGGGTATTTGTTAATGAAAAACTTTTATATCATCATTACTGTTACTATACTAATCTTCTATCTATACATATCGAAATATTCGATATAGAAGTTTGCTTATATCTCTTTATACATTAAAATTTTACAAAGAAGCATTTTCAATTCATTTCTACTGATTATTGTCTTCCTAATCAGAAATATCTTTCAATAACGTAAAATTGCGAAGTTAAATAAAAGTAATTCGAAAGCTCAACTAATTTCCAACTATATTATATCATTTGTATTATTTTTGTTCACTCCACAAAAATTAAAACTTAAAATTCCAAGATCACGATAGCACGAGACACGTACCGTTTTATCTCGTGCTTCTATTTAGAAAATATTCGCAAGAGGGAAGAACTTGATCAGAATCTGTAACGCGGAGGCTGGCGCGTGTGCGCGCGCCCTCATTGTAAACTCTAATTTTCGAGGTATCTGTTCATTTGGGGCACACGTTTACGCTAATTAAATTTCCTCTGATCAGACTTTAAAACACGTACTGCGCACGGTTAAACCAACCTTTACATTGGAACTATTAACTCTACCCTGAAACTTTGGTGAATCTCGTGTTCATTTATAAATTATTATTATGTCTGCAAAAAGTCAAGTCTGACAAAAGTTCTATATATTATGTTTCTTTTTTTGTTTAATATTGACAATGAAAAATCGTTTCACTTTTCATTAAATAATAATTAACAAATCTTTTTATTAAATATAAAACAATAGTTTAGGAGGTAGGGGGATAATTTATTGATATTTTAAATGAAATTTTTCATATTTTACGTGCTTTTCATTTGCACCACGATAACATGAAAAAATCAAAAGATGCTCGAAACCATTTTAAAGCATTATAGAATGTGTCCCATTCAAATGGGTAGGTACTTTTCTGAACTTTAGAGATTCATATCATATACGAAACCTTGAGTTTTTAACTGGGTAAACTTCTGAATAGCATTCCGAATATAACACACGAGGAGATTTTATACAAATTCTTTCACGAAACATATTCAAAAGATAAAAAACATTAAAAACTTAGTTTCTTTGTAAAACGTTATATAATATAGAGTGACGCGTTATTTTCAGTTAAAAAAAAAGGTCGCCCGAATTTTTATATTTAAATATAAATTGACGTTAAAAATTTCGTTACAGAATCTGACACTGATTACGCTTTAATTGTGAAATTTCAGCTATCCATCGTAACGCAATTGATTGAAATTTATCGCGTTAATTGCATTATCTTAATCCTCTTTAAATTCCTTTGTGTTGAAATTTCACTGACGCGCGGATATCGTTAAACCGCAGAGCCACTCAGTAGCGTCGTTTTTCACTTAATTTGATGTAAATTTGCACTTGGCTTAAGGGTTGAATGTCCGCACGACGCTCTATACGTTTTTACAAAGATTTACTTTGAATTAAAGGAAGCCCCGTTACACACAAAGGCGCGCGCCACCGCTCTATATCTATATTATTCACGCCTCGGCGATTTGCGTCACTCGTAAAAACGAGATTATACCCATTATTACATCGTGCGAAATGATACGTCCATATTGATATATACTTTGAATGCTATCCAACGAGTTACACTCCGGCATTAATTAAACTAAACAGATTACATTTTATCGATCCTCGTGTACATACACACACAGTATAGAAACAGCCTATTGTACTTAAAAGCGCGTGATAGTATATATGCGAAATGTATTCATCGCCGTGACGCAATCACAAGCCAATACCTCGGGCTTCAATCACCAAATTAACTTCTCGTAAACGCGGGCGTCGCGCGCGGCTATATGCAAGTGAAGCTAAGTAGTTATGCGCCTCTCTCTTACTACTCTCCGGGCCAACAATCGCTCGCCCGAGCGCCCGCAAGTTTGTCAAAACTCAATAACTACCCCAGCAGAGGCAGTCGGTATACCTTATACTGCTACCCTGCCGTCTCTGTATGTGTTGGCGGGGCAAGCAACACTGTGATATCTTGACGGCAACTACTAGTCGGCTAGCCCCTACAAAGGCGTCCTCGCGAAGCCTGATGCAACTTCCTTCGCTAGCGCCCGCAATCCACCTGCGCGCATTGCTTCTATATCATCGGGCTATGTGCAAGGGACCGAGAGAGAGAGGAAGAGAGTAAGAGAGAAGTCACACTACAACCTTAGTGCAACAATCAACCTGTTCAAATTTCAAGAGGCCCGATAACCGTTTTCATCATCGACAATGCGCCCTCCTTGAACTCTCCCCCTACTCCTGTCCCGGGCACGAACAAAACACACACGCCTACCCACCACCCGTCAATATTATATACACAACGCTCCCGCGTCCACATCGATACGGGCGCACGCACATGTATATATATGCACCTATACTATAGTAACATACAAATAGATATATAGAGGTGACATGCTCGTGCGTACGGAGGACTGGCTGCGGAAAATAAGGAAGACGGAGCAAGAGAGCAAGAGAGAGAGAGAACGTATTATTCGTTTGATTGTCGGCCGGCGGCAGCGGGTGAGCGTATATGTACGTACGTACGTACAACATACAGTATATACATATACTACACATAGGTGAGCAGCTATATATACGTGTGTGTGTATACATATATACATATATAGTTAGCTCTTGGGCGATCGATATCGTTCCCTCTCTGTCGCTCTTACTCCGTCGCGCGCGACGCGCGCACACGCCGAACGCAAAATCGACGAAGCGCGCGCGAACGGACGAACGAGCGGATGGACCTTCGGTTCGTGTGCACACATCACAGGAGAGCGAGGGAGCAGGAGGAGGAGGACAGGGAGGTGGGAGAAGGGGCCGAGTTATATAGCTGAAGCGAAACGGACGGACGGACGGACAGACGGGTGAATGGGTGGGTGGACGAGAGTGAGAGGGAGAGAGAGCCGAACCAAAGAGAATTGCATTTGATTTATTTTTAAATGAATTATTATTCGCCTGGCCGCGCGTTGATAGAAAATCAAACGCAGTTGTGGTATTAGGAGATGGATGATGGGTGATGTTGATGATTTTGATGCAGCGGTTTTAATGCGGGCCTGAATATTATATAGGGAATATATGTTATATTATGTATATATGGATTGTTCGTGTGTACCTATATGTATATAGGAACGTTGTGGCATAGTATGTGATGGTTAATGACGCGCGAAGGCTAGCGGTGGGGTGCGCGGATGAATTCGGTTTGTTTAATTTGAGATGCGGATTTAATGGGAGCTCTCGAGAGCGGTATATAATAGCTAGTCCGGCTCGTGTTTGCGCTAGGAGAATCGTTATTTGTTGAAATTCTCGATGGAACACAGCGCGTGTTGGTTTTACCCGAATTTTTGTACCTATTATATATAAGCAGTGTTATACAGCGATCGGCGGTTCATCGCGGTATATAAATTGCGAAATTTTACGTTATGAAAAGAATGGCTTTGTAATTCCGGGAAAGTTATTGGATAATTTGTTATTTTAGTAATAATGATTTTGATAGATCCTAAGAGCTGCACGAGAGCAAGAGAATACAAAATATTTCTCTAATTATTGCCTTGCTCTTGTAAATTCTTGAAAATTTATCTCTTGTCTTTAGTCTTTTTAGTCAATATGAAAAGTATTATTGTCTTGTCT
>UXGD01000308.1:0-60831 GCA_900474315.1 Torymus auratus
ACTCCTTTTCAAGACAAAAGTCTACGAAGTCTCGTAAATTACATAGGTGGTCACCTCAGTACCACCAGTCAATTGTTTCGATAGTTGTTGATGACCATCTAATAACGAGATGTTCGAGTGATAAAGATTGTCGAGGTAGTCGGCGAAACACTATATATTCCTCCAGGCTGACTTACTTAGGTACGCGATGTTACAGGGAGAGGGTACGCCGCCTGGCGGTCGCGCATTAATTAAACTGGTCGGCAGAACATATATGGCGGGACAAATCAAATTTCAAATTTGGAATTTCCTTATACTTGTGCAGAAATTTTATTATTTTTGTATTAAACTTAGTGTATTTGAATATTAAATTACATTATTATTCTTAAAATTCAGCAACATTTGTAACTTTAAAGTTTCTTAAATGTAAATACATTTTTAACATTCAATAATTTGAAACCTAAATATCCAAAAATTTCAAGACAAGACAATAATACGTTTCATATTGACTGAAAAGACCAAGACAAGAGAAAAATTTTCAAGAATTTTCAAAAGCGAGACAATAATTACAGAAATATTGTATATTGCCTCGCTCTCATGCAGCCCTAGCCAGAGCCGAGGCATACACTTTTTAATGAAAACGTGAGCAGGCGGCTAACGTGTTTTCTTCGCGGGAAATTTTACAGTCATAAATGTTTTATATACCCACATCATGACAGGCGCGTACATCGTGGAACCAAAGACTTTCTTTAATTAACTTTGAGTGCACTCGCGCGACTGAAGTTTTCGAGTGTCTACCGCCCCATACCATACCATTCCGACCTTTTAATTCACTCTCCCTGCGTGTGTACGCAAGAGAAGAGAGAAAGAAAGACGACGTCCGTCTTGAATCGACACACTCGACGACGACAAATTGAAGAATTACACGGGCTCTCGCCTCGATCACCGCCGCGGCCATTGTTCGCCTTCTTTTCTCCCTCGCCATCAGAGAAAAAGAAAGAGGAGAGAGAGTGCGCCCCTGGGAAAAGCGTAATGAAAATACTCGGCCGAGTGGCTCTTCCGCGCGCGAATATTAATCCGAAATCTCGCGGCTTAACGTTGCTCTCTCTCTCTCTCTATCGTCGCACCATTGTCTGCACACTCTACTCCGACGTCTTCGTATATAATAATAATGATAATAATAAAAAAAGAGAACTGACCGTATAAACCTTCCGTAGCATATATCCCCGCGGGCGTCTGAAATAAAATTCAGGGCGGAATTATACGCACTGCGCGAAAAAAATCTCGACGACGGCGATGTCGAGTGCACTCAACGCGCCCCTCAGTATATAAGCTCAGCGCGCTTCCCTCTTTCGGATTAAAAAGCCTCTCTCTCGCACTGTCTACGTTGAATGATTTACGCTGCGGGCAAATTAAATTGGCGATACTCGCGGGAGAGAGAGAGAGGGTCAGAGAGATGACGAACTGTTGAATGTACGGGATATATATCCTGTTCGCCCTTATATATACTATAATACATCCTTTATTTAATTCAGCAGTCGACGCGATATAGTGGCAGCAGTTATTTTTACGTGAAAGGAGGGTAAAGGAAAGTTCGAAGGATATGGTATATCAATGGAGCGTGCTTTTATCGCTCTTTTATCGCGACAATAAAATAACCAAAAGTGTAAGGCGCGCGCGCGCGATGACGGAAAATTGGAAAGAAGAGCAGCAGCGTGAGAAGAAGTAGAAGAAGAAGAAGTTCGCGTATAGTAAAAGAGTAGCAATTTCGTTATCGCGCGCCGTATGCCGCGACTGTGAGACGGTTTCTAGCTATCTATATATGTAGGTTGAGTGCTGCAGTGCGCTAAATAGAGCGATTCCTTTTTTCGAATTCTACTTATAGAGTGCTATAGTAGCCGGCTATACTTCGAACGAGAGCGAGCGAGAGAGAGGAGTCGTGAAACAGAACGAGATTATAAAAGGGCAATTAAAAGATCGTTGTTAACCCGACATGCATGAGCCGCACAAAGTCGTTATAAAAACTCAATTAAGCTTGCCTTACATTCGATCGAGGAATATAACAGGCATCACGATGTATATATATATACTATCTCGTACGGGCCGAATCATTTTAATCGCCTCTGATATTCCTGATACGAGAGCTAGCGCGCGCGTCTCTCTCTCTCTCTCTCGCTCACCCCGGATATAATTCTCTCGATGTTATTTCACCGAAGCTTAACCGTATTTCATGCATTTTTATACTTCCCTCGGCCGCCCCGTGTGCGCGCGCGATCAAGATAGATAAAGGATTTCATACTCCGCGTATATATATACCCGTCTATATGCTCTGGAAAATTGACCTATTTTACGGAGTGTCCTTTAATGCAATAATCCTCAAATGCGCGAAAAACCAATAACCCCTGCGAGAGCATGAGCGCTATAACTTGCACAGGGGCCATTGACAGTCTATATTTGCCATTCGACTTTTCTCTCGCTCCCTTTTCGCGTATCGATTTTTGCCCGTCGCGAGCGCGCGAAATTGAATGAAACCCTCCTTCCCCTCCAGTTTCGAAAAGTGAAATCTTGTACCGAGATCTTGCCAAAAATATAATGTAATATACATCACGCGGTTAATTTCCAGCTCCTAAACGGCGTTTAATTCTCTCGTGTTGTACATACACCTATACATATAGCGAAGGGTTTTTTTTTTATCGTTCAGACGTCATCGCGGGGCGAGCAGCGGTGCTATACAGTGAAAAGGACTGTGTGGTATAGCGCGCATAAACACACCTCGAGCAGGGAAAAAAGCCATGATAATCGAGCTCCTGCGCGACCCTCAGTCATAGTACTTACGCAAAGAAACCCGAGTGTTCTGTATATATACACCTACATAACCGCACGTCGGCTATGCGCCAGTTTTCCAGCACCCCGATTCGTGGAAAATGACGTGACCCAAATACACGATCTTGATGGCTGTCTACGTATATATATATATATTTGTAGGAGAAGCGAAGGCTATTATCTTAATTATTCGCCGCCTCATCTGTCGATTTACTGTCAGATAGAGAATTCAACGCGTCACACGCGTTTCACTCTTTATACTTCACCGTATGTGTGTTATGTATTATATATAAGGGGGGGGGCCGACTACTACTGTCTGCGCGCGATGACTTTCAATTTCACGCGTCTAATTCCGGTGCGCGGTATACGGCCAAGTGGTTTGCTTGGTTGGTGTATTATGAAAAACCAAGGAGCTCTTGTGTTTTGTGTGTATACCACGGTTAGAGGTTCGTAATTAGTGACGGGTATATATGTATACCTATATACGTTGCCGAGTGGCGCGAGCTTTAATAAACCCTGACGCGATTATTTCCCGCGATAAGGAAAAGTGTGACAACGCGCGCGTTGATTATATTTATTTCCTTTCCTTTTTTGTGTCACGCCGCGGTGGTGTAGCATGAATTATACGCAGATTAATCGATCGCCCGGGAGTTATTTGTTTACACACGATCGCGAGTGTTTCGGATATATAGTACGGACGACGCGCGTGTGTGTGTGTTATTAGAGGAACAAACTACTTTTAACTGTAACACAGAGAGCAATTTTGAAAAACCATCACGCGATATCTATCGCGGCACTTAACCGCGACGATAACATACCGCGGAGGACAAACCGTCGCAATAAAGAATCAACTTTGACACTATATTATACCACGCTCATCGACGACGATGATAATAATGATAATAATAACAACAGGAACCGCGAATTTTCGAAAGAAAAAACGACAAGATATATAGCTGCGGTAATTTCGAAAGGCGAAATATAAGGAACAAAACACAGGGGCACTTTGTGAGGGTGCGGCGTGTGCTTCGTAGCTCGCGTAAAGTTCGCTCGTAAAAGCTGCGGCGCTTTTTGCAAAATCAATGGGGGCTGCTGTGTATATCCTATGTACATCGAACTTTGTGTTTTCTTGCGCGAAAATTTCCTGCCTCAAAGCACAGCGTAGCCTTCGACGACACAGAGGCAGGGAGGGAGAGAATCATCAGCGTGACGTATATACACGTACACTCGGGTCATAATTTATCGATCGGCCGAGTTATTTCGGGGGGATGAAGCTCTGTCTATATATACAGGTATAGGGCGGAACGCCGCGCGCGGAAAACTATTATGCGCGAAGTATAAAAGATTCGCGTGCGCGCGCGGCGCTATGGGCGATATCGGTGCCGCGCGCCTGCTAACCCTGTTATCCTAAAACTGCGTTATATCTTAATCGCATTAGGTGTCTATATATGGAAATATAATATCTTTAATCGCTTTTGCCGTGGCGTGCAGCTATAGCTCGGACAATACACATTTTACTAATCCATTAATACCGTAGGTTTAGGAAGAATTTCGAACGCTTCTTTGTTTGCTTTAATTGACTCGGCGCACATTGAAATCACGCGGCTCTATAATATATTACGCGATATAATAAATAACCAGCTCTCTCTCTCTCGCATTCAATTATAATTTTCTCTTAAAAGTGCAGCCTCCCCCTTATCTTCTAATGTGACTTACGGTAATCTGTTTGCAAAGTTTTCGCGCGCATTATGCCCCCCTCGTTAGTCGCCGTTAGCTAACTCTATGAAATAATGCTAAATAATACACGCGCCGCGGATTGGGAAAGTTCTCGCAGCGGCCGCGTATTATAAGCTGCACTGCAGCGTTTCTTTTTTCTCGCGTCATATCTAATATACTTCTCTCTCTCTTATCTCGCGCGTATAATAACGTAAACGCGCGCGCGTGCGTATAAGAAAAAAAGAAGGAAAAAGATAGTATCATTCTCGAAATTCAATAAAAAGCCCCTTATCGTGCCGGCGAATCACGCTCACTCTCTCTCCAATCGTATAATATAAAAATAAAATCTTCCTCTCGCCTTATGGCCTTTCGTCAACCTCCTTGAGAATACCTTTTTACTGCGGGCTCGTCCTTAATACCAAATCGCTCTCGACGTTTCTTCCGGTAACCATCGTCGCGTCTCCGGGCAACGGGGCTGCCACCCTCGCGCAATATTAGCCATAAAAAAATTTGTCCCTGAACCTTCCTCGTCGCTGCCGAATTTATACAGGCCGCGTGCCCGTGCCTCCTTACCATTAGCGAGCGTCGAGGAAATTTTTCACTACTCTCTCCTCCCTCGCGTGCGTACTTATACGCGTCTCCCACAGCAACGCAGTATACATTGTCGAGAGGTATTATTGTGTAGTAGTATAGCTGATGTATATATACATATAAGAGAAAATCAAAAAGTCGATGTAGGATAGAGAGAACGGCAAAGCCAAGCGGTTTTCACGGCTCCGTGGACATCACAGATGTATGTACTACTGTAACACACGTGCGCGCAGATGCGTGCGTGCAGTATAGGGGAGGATGGGGGTTTTTTTTTGCAGCGCTCTGGGTTTTAATAATGTTGGAATTGGCGCGGGGCACACGCACGCCTTTGTCGTAACGTTGTATTTGTTGAAAGGTATTTTCGTTGTAACATATGGGCGGCGCTGAGGGATTTTAAAATCCGCCTTGTACGTATAGTACAGTGAGAAAGGGTTGCTGTGCTCTTTAAACTTTGACGGGAACCATCGGTGTGAATCGTGCGACACCAGATGACGAAGAAAAATCATATATATGCCGCTAACAATTATATTATGTACGAAACGGCTACTTTTTCGCTCACTTAATCCCCAAAGTTACTACCGGTGCGACATTAATCAACCGGCAATATACCCATCAACCATTTCCCAAAATCTCGCACCCTCCACCGCCACCTTTTTTTTCTCTTCCCCGCTCACGCGTGACGACATATTTTTCATCATAACCTCCGATAGCATCACCCGCCCCCTTTGCCATTTAATTTAATCCGGAAAAAAGAAAGCATCTCACGAAGCATCTCTCTCGCCGGGTAAAGAAACTTATCGGAGCGAATATTTTTCTTACCCTCAAATCCCTTCCCGAAAAGATAATTGTATCTCTCCCTCACCCACTTCGAATCTCCGATCCACATCTCTCTTTTAAAAGATAACCACCACCACCACTGCCCATAACCGTGTGTATACAGAAGCTTTAGCGCCGGGGAAAATAGAGTTTGCCGTCCCTCTACACACATATATAGGGGACATCAGGACGCGCGCAACCTGTTTTCCCGAATAAGGCCCCCCTCTGACTCTGTATCTCATCCCCTTTGCAATAAATATATATCGATCACACACACAGACACATATATATATATTAAATATATGCATATATATTCTTCCAGGGCGCGGATTGCAGCAAGAGCGTGTGCCCGGTGCTGTGCTCGAACCACGGGCAATACGGCGGCGGCATGTGCCACTGCGAGGACGGCTGGAAGGGCTCCGAGTGTGACATACCGCTCGCCGACTGCCAAGTGCCCGACTGCAATCAGCACGGACAGTGCGTCCGAGGCGCCTGTGTCTGCAATCCAGGATGGAAGGGAGACTTCTGCTCCGAGCGTGAGTTTTCGATTATAATTTATATTATAACTATGGGGGGAGTGGAGCTTTTCTTTCTCGCGCGCACGCCTCTCCCTATAGGTAGGGGAGAGTATTAATGGGGAAAAGGCCTTTTTCCAAGGGACGATGGGGAGAAGGTTATAGGGTAGCTATAGCGCTGCTGCTGCTGCTGCATGCATAAATTGAGCTGTAGGGCGAGCGCGTGCAGCCCGGCGAACTCCAATGCATACTAATTCGCCGATTATTAATGCGGCTAAGAGGATGCTGCAGTGTCGTCGGAGTTTCTGTGATTATGGGACGAGCTGGAATGAGAGATATAGGGGAGGGTAATGATAATGTTTGTTCAGTTGGAGGTTTTTTTTATTTGTGTGATTTTTCTATGGTATATCGGAGATGCTTTTTTGATTAAAGAAAGGGGGAGAATTTTTAATTGGGTGTATAGAGGGAGGAGAATGTTTTAGATTATGTCTTGGATAAAGAGTGGGCGTGAGAAATGAAAATATTTTTAATATAGAGCTGTGTGCGAAAATTATAATCTCCTTTGTACATGCCGCGTTTGAATTTCATGAATGAAGAATATTACGGGTACGGAAAACTAACTTTTTTTTTTACAAACTTTTATTATAGAATAAGCGGGATTTTAAAATAACCCGGATTATATGAAATTTTATAAAAGTTATGTGGATAATAGGTATAAAAATGTGGTATTATATTTGGTTCTAAAAAAGGAAATATGATTAACTCGAGTATACTTTTCACCGAGCACATTATCAATTCAAGATATAATATGCGCGAGTTTATATTTAAATTCTTGAGAATAAATAGTTAATGCGCGCGGACTTTGAGACACACACAAGCAAATGATCCGTTTGAGCTTATATATTCAAAGCTTTTCGTTTCAATATTTAATTTCCTGTGCCATTTAGGCGAATAATATTATTTTCTCCGTACGGTGAAGCGATGATAAACCAGAGCCCCGTTATTATCGTGCATTTTTTATGCGTCTGCATTGGGAAAATGCTAAAAATATACCTAAATTATATAGAACAACCAAAAAATAATTTGTCCAGTTATAATTCTTTAAAATATAAGCCTATTCACGAGTTTATGAATACGCAATAATCGAAAAAGATTTTTTCCTCGAAAACGTGGCGGAAAAGTGAAGCAAAACCGTATGATAACTATAAATTATAAATCAAGATTTGAACGCGAGTTTTTCTAAAATTAACATGATGAGCCGCCCATGCTAATAATACACGCGTGTACCCATACGGGGTTTCCCGGAAAATTACTACATGCAATTACGCTGAAAGCAATATGTTTCATTATTTAAAATTAAGCCCTAGCGCGATGCTTATTCAAATTAACACTCGCATTTTAATGTAATTCCTCTCGCGACCGCGCACCGCTAGTCCATTAACATGAACAAGTTGTCATTTGTTATGCAACCCCGGGAACTATTTATTTAATTAACATATAATATTAAATTTAATGGCAGTGCATTTTGTGATTTTAACCATGCGAAATTGTTTAGACCGTAACGATACGCGACCCACTCGTTATCTATTATCGTATGACAAGCATCTCGAATCACCCAAAAACTGCATTTCGTGTGTCGTGTGTACAATAGACGATTCTCGCCATATTACGCTATCTGTTGTTCTTTCATTAGCCGTTAGTGTCGTTTCGCATTCGACGCTATATACTCCGCGTACTCGCGATCCCAATCGATTGTTGTTTTCATTTGATTCTCATATGCGATTGTTTATCGCGCATCAATAATAGTACATATGCATACCATTACCAATATATTGGATAACGCTGGCACCGGTCATAGGAACTTTAATTACGATTCGGGTATATAATCAGAATTTTGCATTAACAAATAGAAGCATAATCGAGATTAATAAAATCAACCGGAGAGTGAGAGGGAGTATACAGACGCGCGCGGCTGCCGTTGTGTTTGACTTTTCGAACGCGCAAACTAAATTATACCGATTGCCGCGAGAGCGCATTAATTACGAGTTTCTAATACCATATAACTAATTAAAATGAAATTATAAAGCGGTTGGTAATCCGTCATTTTCGATTAACGCTCTTTGAAAAAGGAAGATGATTTTGGAACAGAGAGCAGAGTAGTTTTGTAAACGCGAGAGCGAGAGGTAGAGAGAAACCTCATTTCCGCGATCGGATATAAAAGTCCGAGATCGAATTTTCTGAGCCGCACGTTCCGTTTTAACGGTGAAAATCGAAAATACCGTAGTAGTGTAACGCGAATTCGAAAGACGGGCGAGCGCGTGGTAGGTACATAAGGGCTGAAACAAAGTTATTCCGAAAGACAGACTTCGAACTGAAAATTGCGCGCGAACACACAATTGACCCTTCAAACTTTGCCGCTTAATGGGGGCAAATTTTAAGAACTCGGGCGAAGAAAGAAGCCGTAGTTACACGTTCGCTACGCTGACGAAGGGGGTATTTCAAAAATAACATCTCTCGAAGTTGAAATTATCGGGAGGAAAAATTTCCAAGACGTTGCGCGCCCGGTTTTTATACCGCTCGCTGCTATAGGTATATATGGTAAGAATTAGATTTTCCATGTTATAGCCGAGGTAGAATAAGGGCACTGCTGAAAAACAGACGGAAGTTTGTAAGATTAAAAGGCACGTTATTTTTGAGGAGATGGTGTAGTGAAAAGTTCGATAGGAAAGTTGAATTCTTAGAATACAGATGAAATCTATATAGTTGGTTCGCTGTTTACCCGGACCATCGTGTTGTTAAAGGTATATTGGTACAGTTGTTCATTTTTACATCGCGTGGTTCGTTATTTCTTTTTTTATCGAATTTCTTTTTCGTTTTTTTTTTTTTATAAGTGGCTTTATATTTCTGGAACGAGCTCAGCAGCAGCGAGTGATTGGGGTAATTGGAGAAATTTTCAAACCGAAATAATGAGGATAAAAAATACAAAAACGTTCGAAAATACCTTTCGAGAGGAGATATATATATACAGTGCAGTTATTTATTGCGTTGACCCTGTTTTCATTCACATTAGCACTTTAACCATGTCTAATTATAGTAATTACTTAGCAGACAGAACAACCTTTAACGAACAACCGGTTAGGTAAAACGGAAAACAAATTGAATTCCAGTCCCTTATCAGCTTCGTTCCCTAATAAGAACCATCCCTTTTAATTGTCACTGCTACAAATAGCTTTAAAAACATCGATCTCTAAAAAAACTCTCTCATTCTTTACACCCCGCTTTAAAAACATTCAATTCTATCTAAACTTATCTCCCGCCCCCGTCAGCCCAAACCGCCCATTAATCACTCGCCGCGACTAACATCCCACGCGCTCGCGCGCTCGGCGCTTGATTTATGCTCAACAGCGGACTGTCCGGACCCGAACTGCGGCGGTCACGGGGCCTGCGTTGAGGGCAAGTGCTACTGCAAAGCTGGCTGGCAAGGCGAGCGTTGTGACAAGGTGGACCAGCAGGTCTACCAATGTCTACCAGGATGCTCGGACCATGGTACCTACGACCTCGAGACTGCCTCCTGCGTATGCGAGGAGCACTGGACTGGCGTCGACTGCTCGCAACCGAGCTGCGGCCTAGATTGCGGACCCCACGGGACCTGTGAGAAAGGACGTTGCAAGTGAGTATAGAAGATTTTGTTTTTTAGGGAGGGTTGGAAAAGTGGGACGTTGGATGAGGAGAAACTGGGTATAATTTTGTGGTAGAAAATTAACCATGTTTTATAAGTAACGTGAAATAATATAATTCATCTAAAAGTTCTACTATATACATATTTTATGAAATGTAAATGCCATCATTTATTTTGGATTAGTGCATAATTATAAAATAAGAAGCAATGTTCGTTTTTACAGCCATAAAATTAACTGAAAAATAGCTTATGCTTATAGCTAACATTTCTACCAGGGAATATCTGACCTATTTTCTAGTTTTTTCTTACGATATTGAACGACCCTATCGCACGAACTGTACGCCGATAACGTCAATCCATACCTATAGGAGCATGAAAATAACACGATCAAGTTTCGAAATTCTACAATTGTTTTTCCTAACTCTAGATACATCAGAAAAATATGAAAATCAAAATTTTTATTTTAAAAAACTAGCAAAAACGGTATACCATTTTATTTATACTTTCAAAGTTTAGAAACTTCAAATTTTCCGCGTTATTTTTACAAGTAAACAACATCTGCGCCCTTAAAAAAGCCCATATTTCATTACGACGATATACGTATATAACTTTTATTACAAGCATCGCTGGTTAAAAATTTATTTTCAACATATATTTTTCTCGTTCATCCTCACACCGAATAAACATGTATATATAGATATATAAACCACCGTGAAAAGAATACACAGTATATACCTATTATCCTTCCGCCTCGCGCTAATAATACACGCATTGATTCTGTATACACACGTCTGGCATCGCTAAAAGCATCAGCGAGAAGAAAAGCGTGCACGTACATCCGAGAGCGCCTTTTCAATTAAGCACATTAAATTGCATGCTGTTGACCGCGCGCGGCTGCCTGAATTTTTCAAAACAAAAGATCGCGCTGCCACTGCACTGCACGCGGTCTGATTAATTTTTGAAGCGCGCAGCGGCGTCCGTCTGTGCCGAATTAATTGAATCGATGAATTTCGAACCACTACCCGCGCGTGATGCGTTTACCATTCATGAGCCTTTTCCTTCCCTCTCTCTTTCTTTTTTACTACTGTATTACACCAAAGCAACCCCACCGCGGATGGAATTAATGAAGCCGCGGTTTGACGTTATGTAAATTCACCTCTACAACGATAATAATTTCGAAAGCAGCAAGCCAACGTTATTATATTTTCCCATCGATATATCACATTTCACGTTCATTTTTTTTTTTTGTTTCATTCCAGGTGCCACGATAATTGGACCGGTGCGAAGTGCGACCAGAAACCATGCGACCCGCGTTGCGCTGAGCACGGCCAGTGCAGAAACGGCACCTGTGTCTGCAGCCAGGGCTGGAACGGGAAACATTGTACTCTGCGTAAGTTGGGCCGCGGCGCGGCTCGCGGTATCGCGAAATTTTTTAATTAAAAAATATACTTCCTCTCTGCATATGTGCCCAGAAATATATATACCCGCGTCGATATATGGATTTATGTTTTTTTCTCTGCACGATGCTCTGCACGTTTCATCGCTTGAGTCTTTTTACAATTTCGGCCTATTTTTGGAATATATCGCGGAGAATATAGTGGGATAAATTAAAAAATGGACGTAGAGCGAGCGTCAAAGGATTTAATATTAAAAATCAACGAGTGGACTTTTGTATATCGGATGACTCACATTATAATTCGAATTTATATATGCGATGCAAATGAAAATTGAAACATGTCGCGAGATTTTTTATGTTTGTTGTTTTTGCCTGTGTCGGACTGTATATGTATATATATATATATTTATAGAAACGTAGGTTATATTGTATGTGTGCATGCGCGAAAAATAATTTTCCAAGAACATATATATATATAAAACAATCTCGCTGCCGAATAATAAAAATGCTAATAAATAGAAACTTTTTTACGTATTTTCATTTTTATCACCATCACCAGCATATATTCAAATTTTCCGCCAATCATAAATTTTTTCACATCCTTTCCACAAAATCCATCAATAAAACAAAAAATCCATTCCCACCTCTACCACCACGCATTACTCATCATACACACTCCGCACTCTCCGAGACAACGATAGATCCATCTCCTCACCCTCCAAGAAACACTTTTATCCAATCGGACACTCGCACACCATGTATATATATATTTCTGGGCTCTACATACTCGCTCGCCTCGCGTATATATATTTACCCCTTTCGGGGCGTGTAAAAAAAGGCATCTTTACAAAACGATGCACTTTGCAAAGTGAAACAATTACGCGAGGGGGCAGTAGAGACACACAGACAGACAGGCGCAGTGTGTAACAAACATATAGTGAGAGCAAGTGTGTGTTCACGGCGCGTGTGTAAATTTTCCTTTCAGCCGGCTGCGAGAATAAATGCAGCGGACACGGCTCGTGCACGCCCGTCGGCGGCGAATCCAGCTGCGAGTGCGTGCCCGGCTGGGCGGGACGAGACTGCAGCATCCCCCTCGAAATGGACTGCGACGACGACATCGACAACGACGGCGGTAAGAGAGAGATAAACCGAAAGATATATATACATATATACAATAGAATTAATTGCACTTCAATATATCGTTTTTCACAAACGGTACGGGGGAAAAAAAGAGCGGTCGCTCGTGTTTTGTTTCATTTCTCTGCGGTTCGATGTTTATAATTTTCGCGCGGAATTTCAATCTCGTAATGCGGAAAATTAATGTATAGATACGGGTGACGCGTGTACGCGAGTGATTCTTTTTTTTTATAAAGGAAACCGCAAACGCATGCAGGTCCTGTACTGTGTGATGCCAATTAGTTTGTTTGATGAATTTAAAATTGTTGCGGCTCACAATGGCGTGCGTGCGGGTCGCGTTCTCTCTCTCTCTTTTTTTTTAATATTCGTTCGCTTCGAGGGCTGTTTATTAGCGGTAAAAGGGATTTTTTCGAAATGCGCTCAGTTTCGAAATAAAAAATTCGTTTTGTGCAGAGTATTATACGAGTGGTGGGATACAAAAAAAAAGAGAGCTGTCGAGTTAATTATTATCGCTGACCTACACTCGGTTGATACCCTTTTATATTTCTCCCTTTTGAAAGTACGGCGTATCGAGTTATGTATATATATATCGGCGGATATTAATTTTTACATATTAATGGTTTTTAATTGACTTTGAGTTGGAGTGTTAGTTATTAACGCGCGCATATATCCGCGATCGGTTTTATTTAAAACTCTTTCTCTCGCGTCCCGCATCGATATATACAGCTATATTGGTACATCGAGTTTGCATATAAAATAGGTTTAGAAATTCGCGCATTAAAATTTAATTTAATTATAGGTATACGCGAATGTATAAATATACATAAACGAGAGAGCGCGCAGACTAGGCAGACGCCGATATCGGGAGATAGAAACTTACTATTGACGCGCGAGATTGAATCACCGCGATATCGAAGCATTTGACAAAGTTAACGAATAAACTTAACTTATTTACAATTAATCCAGTTACACAGGAGCGCGCTTCCAGCATCAAACCGGCCCTCCGATGCGAAATTCACTTTTGTTATTAAAACTTTTCCTATTACCCCCATTTTCCACTCATTTATTTTTTTTTTACTTATATAGAACAGATCAGCATATATACAGCCGCGTACGGTTGTATATGTATATATATCGCGAATTCGATCTAGTCGCGCGGCTAAAAATAATTCCGGATTTTCCACTCGCCGCATATATATACATTCGCCTTTTTCACCGCTCGTCCTCTCTTCACACGTACATACCCACATATACAGCATCAGCGGCCAGGGGTTGTCGATACATTGCAATATTTAAAGTGAATAAGAACCATTGAAAGAGCGTAGTTGGAAACGCGGCGGACAGCCCATATAACTTTATCATCATCGGTCGATGTAAAAAAAAATAGCCAACCCGCGCGTTATGAAAAAGAAATCGACACACGGCGATAGCTGTCAAATAAAGAAATTTCACGACGCGTGAACGAATGAACGTCGAAAAAAAGAGTGTCTATACAACACACGCGCACAGAAAACATACGACGCGTATATATATCGAATTACGCCGGGCAATAAAGATTAGAATGCAGTCGCCCTCGCGTATATAGCCCCGTAATCCAATAATTGCCATCTCGGCAGAAGAAATTTTCATGCAAATTCAGATTCCAGAAGATCGGATTTTATCGGGCACATAGCCTCGCTATACGCGCGAACGCGCAAACTATTCGGTGTGTATAAGTACTGGAGCGTTTGCGAGTGAGAGAGAGCGCGCAACTAGCACAATAAAGTCGGCTCGCAGAGGAGCGCGCCTGAGTGCCTGTTAAACCTGTTTCCGTGCGATGAGCGCGTGCCCCGCGGAGAGGGCCCGCATCACAAATTAAGCGGAATTACCTTTATATTTATAGAAATGCCTCGGAGAGATTGTTCGGATTAGCGAGGAGGGACACGAACACCGATAGTCGTTCGTATTGAAATGATATCGCCGTCGGCGTGTGATATTCGAATAAGTAAATAAAGTAATTGATGGGATATATGGGAACGGGGTGGGTTGGAATGTGAGGGGGAAAAGGTATGTATTTTGTGAAAAGTTAGTGTTGCGGCTTGAATATTAAGCGAAAACTTGTATATGGGGAATGTTTTTTTTTATGGCAAAAAGTTTTCTTTAATTAGGCAAATGTTGATTGGAATTTATTGCAGTGATAAAGAGGTAGGATAAGGTGACTTGGAGCTAATAATTTTCTAGATTATTCGAACACGCGTTCTTTCGTGGCAAAATGTGTATACTTGAATGTACTTATTTGGTAGATTTCGAATCAATGTTTCTACGATTTTAGGAAATCTCTGCTAGAGATATTGCAACAAAGGATAAATTAAATTTTTCGTATAACTATACATTCCTGAATACATCTCAAAGTAATATCGTACTAATTTTTCACAAAAACTGCACATTAACTATTATTTACATTGAAAAAAAAAACAGTTTCTGCCTGCGCTTAGAACACTTTTATATCAATTTCTAAACGGGAAATCACAAATTACCATTGCATCCACTTTGTGATGCCATCGTGCTCGTCTCAACTCTCGCTCTCTCTCTCTCTCGTCAGTAAATAGTCGCGGCGCGCTCAGTGTGAGGCCGAAAATTAATCATTTAAAGCCTCGAACGAGAATGCATTGTCCGCTCTGGGGTACCCGGCGACTGCGTCAATTGCGTCTAAACGTCTTCATTGTTGTTCCCATTGACAACCGTAAAAACACAAGAGAGAGAGAGAGGATTAAATCTACACGTTTTATTTTTCTTTTAACAACGTGCCAGTAATCGCGGGCCACTGCTAAACACGCTATCTCGCCTATAAATTAGCCCCGCGCGCGGGCACTAATCAAAAGGCACTAAATTATACTTTCTTCCTGCTACCTCGCTTTATAGTAAAAATGCAAAAGAAAAGCGAGACAACAACTTTGCGCCGCGCATTTTTACGCTCTTTTCTTCAATTAACACTCGCGTCACTCGAAACGCGCGCCCTCCCCTCTAACGCGTACACAACCCGTTACCCGACACTTTAATCACAATCCTCTCGCGCTACTGCAGTAGCAGCCGCACCGCTACGTTCAAATCACCATCACTACATTTTTACCGGAACGCGCGCGCAATTTAAAACGAAACGCGAGCAAACGAGAAGAAAAAATAAACATAAAATACTTTATTTTCGCAGACGGGACGAAGGACTGCTCGGACAGCGAGTGTTGCTCTCAGGCAGTGTGCAGTGAGCATCTGATGTGCATAGCTAGCGAAGACCCGGTGGAGGTGCTGCTGCGGAAGCAACCGCCCTCCGTAACCGCGACCTTCCACCAGCGCGTCAAGTTCCTCATCGAGGAGAACAGCGTGCAGAGCTACGCCCGCATGGACGAGTACAGCGAGAGGTAAGAACTGCGCGACGACGATACGCGCGCGACCGCCGTATATATAATAACATACATATATAGCGTATATGTAATTTGAAGCCGGGAGAGGAGAGGCCCAGCCCTTCTCCTTTGTGCATTTATTAAATTAATCCGAATTATGCGGGTTTATTCGCAAACAGACACGCGCGCGCGCGCGAGTAAGCGTAAGGAGATTGAAGAAGTAGGAGGAGGAGAGAAAAGAAAAGAGAAATTTTAATCAAAGTCTAGAGTTTCAGTCGGCAAAGTAAAATTAAGAGAGGGATGCGCGCGCGCGCGCCAGCGCTCTTCGCGGAAGAAAGAAAGGAGGAAGTAAGAAAAACAAGCGAGAAAGTGGAAGCTTCTATATAGCAGGCTTCTCCGTTTTTTCTTTCCTTCGTCGCGCCGCCCGCGCGCGCGCGCACTTCCGTGTATTACGCGGACGTTATTAATATAGACGTATAGATATATAAGCGTAGATTAAGATATATATATTATTGCATGCTCACGTATATATGATGATATTTCTGCAGGGGCGGTGGTGGTCGAATAAATGACAAGTAGTTTTTTTTTTGCTTTCTTCTTTTTCTTCGGTAAGAGAGAATGCAAATTTACGCGATTTTCGATGTAAAGTGGTTTCCATAATAACCGAGAAGGTGCGGATCCGACCACCGCCGCCGCTGCCGTCGCAAATACCCGTGAATGATATATATATAAGAGGAGAAAAAAAAGTGGAAGCATAGTCTTTCAAGAGACACGGGCTGTGCGACAGAAATTAAGAATGAAAGTGAGAGAGAGAAAGAGAGAGAGAAAGAGAGAAAGAGAGAAAGATACGTTGACGAAAAGAAACGACGCGGCAACGTAGCAACGACCAACAAAATGAAAGAAAAAAAAAAGAAGAAGAAAATACGAAAAGTCCCCCACCCAAAACCCCCTCAATCTGTTTCATTAAATGCAAAGTGAAGATTTAGCATAAGCAAAAAAAAAAGTATGAAATAGACAAGAAAGAAAGAGAGATAGAAGCCAAGATACAAAAAAGAGCCAAGAATACGAAAAAAAAAGAAATACATAAAACGGGGAGAGGGCGAATCTTCGTCTCTCGACCCCACCTAAACGAGAGAGAGAGAGAGAGAGAGAGAGAAAGAACGAAAAAAAACCCTCTTTGAGCCTTCCTCTGCTCCTTGTGTATCACCTCCCCCTTCTTACCCTCCCACGAATGCCAGAAGCACTGAAATCACCTCGGAAGCGCGCCGATCAAAGGACCCGCTCGTGAACGCTATTTGCTCTTCCGTTTCTCTCCCCCCTGACACGCTATGCCACTACTGCCGGCAGCTAGGGATGTCCAGGCGCGCGACTCGAAAATTCATGGGAAATTCGCCCGGCGAAATTAACCCGCGTGCTTTCGACTTTTAACTTGTCGACTGTCGTCCTTCCAAGTCCTTTACTCTTGCTATCCCCGGGAATTATTGACGCCTCTGTGTATACCTCGTCGCGATTATTCAAGTAGTAATGGTACAGAAATATCCGCAAAGTCTATAACCGACAGTTACACAAAAGCCACGCGATTTATTTACATTCTAAAAAGGGATAAAGTCCCGGAGGGGGGGTATAAAGTTGGTACGAAATTTTCATTACGTTTAGCAGTCGAATAGAATGGAAAAGGCGGCTTTCAAACGCGCCTCTGTAACCCAAACACACACAGATACACATATATACAGCGCGAGTACAAAGTTCGTTTCATCATCCGGCCGCTTATATGAGGTGTGAGAAGTTACAAAATTCTCAAAGTGCCTCTGGTGTTCGCGGGGTTCGTGTTCGTTGTCTATAGTGTTGCTCTTTTGTGTATAACCCACCTGACCCCAAAACCTCAACGACCTTCTTCATCTGAGCCCAAAAGTGGCCGACTAGCGGGACTATAATATACATATAAAAAAAAACAACAACAATTATATATGTCAAAAAAATACATATTTAAAAAAAAAATTATGTAGATTATTATTACAAAAGTTTATTAAAGTTCAGTTAAGTGAATATACAATTAAATTCTTTGTGGCAACTGTCTCGTTGTGTTTAGATCTGAGTCACTTATCAAATGTCTTTAATTAAAAAAAAAAAAAAAAAGATTTTAGTTTTTCATATAAATTACTTAAATTTGGAGCTACATTAAAGGCTTTGTTCATGAATTTTAACTCCTGCTATAATAATATCAAAGTTTATATATATGAAAGTTGCCCAAAACTGCTATACTTGCCAAAGAACCATGAAGCGATATTATATACGTCAAAAGCATCACAAACGCTTCTAGAGCATCAAAGTATATATATTATTCATATATCTCGAGTGTGGCTCCGACCTGACGAGAGATTGTAAAACGGATGGGAAAAAGAAATTCGCCTCTATCATAATTATTCGCGATTTCATCGCGACCCTCGAACTGTACTGCTGCGAGCAGTCCTCGAAGATATTTCATTATAAGCTCGCGTGCGCGATATCACTTCGCTTTTACGATACGCAATAAAGAATATATATATAAACGCGCGCGAGCTCAGCATATTTCCTTTATTATTTACTCTTTATATCGAAAGTCATTACAATAAAGTCGAAATAATTCGCGCTATATACCTATATATATATATATATTTACACACGCGCGTTTTTTTGCAAAAAAGAATCCAGGCCAAACAAAGCTTTAGATCAGACTGGCGCGCTTTTTGCCCGTATATATAGCGGGAAAAATACCGATACTCCGCGCTCAAAATTCGCTCGGGCCGAATTCAATTTATCGACTCTCGACGCGGGGCCGCCTGAAATAATCAAATGTTAATACACGCCCGCGTGCTGAGTAATTTGCCGTTTCCACGAATTCCTATCACGCGCGCGAACGAACCAGAGTTCAAAAGACTTTTCAGTGCGGAGCCACGCGAGATGAAAATCATTGCAAAAGCAACAACAAAAAAAAAACATCAATAAAAAAAAAAAAAAACGAAAAATTTAGTTTTGAACGAAAAAAAAAATGGTAGCAGCATCACGTATAGGTATATACTGAATATATTACAAAGTTTATATACCTATACAAAAGAAAAGGCAGAGAAAGAACCAAATGGTATACAAAATTACCAACACAAATATATATATAGCTCCATATATAAGCGCATCAGCAAATATAGCGTATAACAATCACAACAACAACAAAAAAAGTAAAAAAAAAATAAAGTAATATAGAGCAGTATATATATGCAGGGTCGCGCGCGAATCGGCCGCAGGCCGCGTATCCTCTCGAAACTACTTCGCTCCTATATATATATAATACGTATAATACCAGCATCATCACGATTCGCGCGCGGCCCTACATATACATACATATATGTATGTGTATAACAGCCATACTGCTGCTACCACAACAACTACTACTACCTTAACTACTATAACTACAACAACTGCCGCTGCTGTTGCTGCCGGCGCGCATCTCGTATGGTTGACACAAGTTTGAAATTCGCCGCGCTCGCGCTTGCGTTATTATCAGTCGCCTCCGCGGGGGGTACGTCCTTCGCGAGTTTATTAAGACGACGCTGTATAGCCAATGGTAATTCCTCATTTGTTTACACGCGCCGCTGTGCACTCGCGATTGACAATATATATCTAGAGGGGGATGATGTCCGAAGTTTGTATCGTGCGGTTATATGGGCGCTGCTGGCCCTCCGGCGAGATTATTTTTACGGCCCTGTGTGTATGCCGTATATATACGCGGACGCACGCGCAAGGCAGTAATGAGTTTATTTATTAGGCCGTAAAGTTCGCGGGTATAAAGCGAGAGAGAACGTATAGAGCGTCGAGATTTTCATTTCCAAGTTCGCGAGTGGGAGAGAAAGCGAGCGCGCGCTTCTCTGTTTTCTTCTTATTCGTTCTTCTTCTATACTTCTTCTTGTACGTTCTTTACTCTTTTTTTTTGTTCCTTTCATGTGCTAACGTATGGGTATTAGCCTTTGTACTGTCTCTCGTCTGTTTTTTTTTTCTTTTTATTTTTTATATTCTTGTTTGTCGGCACGGGGGTGTGAAAGACGAGAACGTAGGGCTGTATTGACCACGAGCGCTAGGGGGTAGCTGACGAGGAATTATTTTCTCCGTATTCGTGGAACGAGATTTCTCACTCTCGGGTGACTTCTGCGCGAGAGTAAAGTTACGTTAGTTCAATTATCTTTTCGAAAAGTGATTGTTGTCTCGTTGGGTAACTGGTGTGGGCCGAGGGGTAATGAAATCTGATGAGGGGTAGTACGAGAGTGATAATAAAGAAAAAACAAGTAAAAGAATAAAATGGGAAAAGTTGTGGTCTGTTGTGTAATGCTCCGTGGTCGATGCAGCTTTTATGTTCACTTTCACATCTTGCCGAGAAGGGATGGTAACATTTTCTGCGTGGTTTTTTTACATTACTTGAACTGTGAGAATATAATATTTTTCAACGACATACACGTTAACCCTACATGTTTTTTTTTATGTTCATGTTACATTTTCATTCTGAGTGTCAACACTTTTCACGATCATTCATTCGACGAAAAAAGAAAGTTATTTTTCAGACTCAAGGAATGGAAAAAAATTCTCCACAAAATGTTACATCTCACGCAAACAAGTACGTCATTATAACTGTGTTCTGTCTTAAACTGCTCAAAACTAATATCAACAGCTAACTATATAATTCCACACCGTGTGTTCGTCTAAAACTTCCACGCTTATTACAACAATCATCTTTAATGTTAAGCAGAGTAGTAGTACAAAAAAAAAAGAATATGTATATCACCCACGCTGTGTGATCTGTCCATGTGACCAGTGTCATATATATAAATGTAACCAGTGCCCGTGAAAAATCAACAATCAATCAAAAAGCTACATATATCACATGAGCTTTTTATTTATCTGTGTCCACATTGTGTGATTTCCAACTTGTGTCCGTCATACACGTGTTTTTTTTTTTAAAAAGCAAAGAAAAAAGTAAAAATAAAGTAAAAAAAACAACCACTTATTTATTATATGTGTTGGCGCGAGTCGTCTGTGAGCGAGTGTGTGAACGTGTACACGTTCAAGCGCGCCTGAACGGATTTTTCAATAAAACAAAAAAAAAAAAACGTACAGCGCGAATGTGCCGACCGTGCGAGTCTGTGAATAAGTGTGTGTGTCTGTCTGTCCATCGTCTACGCGCCTCGCGATTTCTTATGTATTTATGTGTGTGTGTCTACGTCTAATGTTTCTGTATTATTTCGACCCCGAGCGAGGCCTGCCGTTGGAACCACACCGGTCGCAGTCTTTTTTTTCCTTCGCCTTTTATATTATATACGCTCACTTTCTCTATAACGCGCGTGATGACGCCGCTCGGTCTCTTCTCTTCTTTTTTTTATTATTCTTCTTCGCGTCCCCGTGTGTGTATTATATACGCACGCGCGGAAAAAAAGTCTTTGTCGCGAGTTTTAGCTGCAGAGTCGCTCGGGGTCGGCCAAAACACACGTGGGTTCTGTGACCGTGGTAACGCCCTTTCTTCTCGTTGGTTTTTTCTCCCACACGTAGTGCGTTCTGGAGTTCCTTTGATGCGCGGTAAGTTGCAGTTCAGCTCTCGCTAATCGTTTATTATCCACAAAAAATTATTACCATTACATCAAAAAAAAGATAATCATCATCCATTTGCTCGTCGCTCGTTTCTCATTTATACATTTATTATTACTGCCATATTCTTTGTTACATGTACGTTTCTCATTTTCGTTTTTCTCATTTTTGTCCGTCTTTCGTTTCCACCATATCTCCTCTTTTTTCTTTCACGCATATGTACACATTTTTACGTATATACGTATCCTTTTGTTTTTCTTTTCTCATCACCAACCCACATGTATAAAAAAAGGACTCACTCACCGTTTATGTTCCTCTTCTCTTTGTGTTATTCGGTTCTGTTCAGTTTTCCTCTTTTTCTTGCTTTGATTTCCCTTCCCACGGGGGAAATGTTTCTCTGTTTCGTTTCAGATTATCAATCGTAAACAAGCCGCGTCAATCAAATGCAGTTTCTCATACGAACGAAACAACGGAATTGAAAAATTGTGAAGGTTCACTAACAGAAAGGAATTGTTCAAACCAAAGAAAGAACGAATAATTATGACATTTCTATAAAAGTTAGGACTGCACGATATAGCAAGATTAATCTTGATATTGAATTGTCTAGCCTCAATATTCAAGACAATAATCGATACAATATTTATATACAGTTTTCGATACAATATCAAGACTATGTTGTCAAGAATGTAAAGAATCTTGTCTTGTCTTGAAAGTAACTTAACATTTTCTAATTATAATAATTTATCGAAATAATCATAACTCAATAAACTTCGGTAGTTGCTGACGACCATTTACTAACGAGATGTTCGAGTGATAAAAGTTGGCGAGATAGTCGGGATATATCTCCTCAGGCCGGCTTACTTATGGGTACGTGAAGCAACAGAGAGGGGGTGCGCCGCCTAGCGGCGGCGCATTACCTAGGCTCTGGTCGGCAAAAATGTATGGCGGGAAAAATCAAATGTCAAATTTGGCATTTATTTATAATTGTGTCGAAATTTTATTGTTTTTCTCTATTAAACCTAGTGTACTTGTATATTAAATTACGAAACTTGTGATGTACTTTTACATTATTCTAGTTACATTGTTATAACATTTCAGTTACATACCTAACTTTCATTTAGATTATATATAAATTTCAATTGCATAACATATTAAACTTAATATATTTCTGTATGCAATTATGTTTAGTTTCGTATACTTTTATATCAATTCGTTTTCTGTTATTCGTATTCAATTTCAATGCAAACCCCTTAAACTTCTATTACATTTGAAATTTCAATATTTTTGTATTAAACTTAATGTATTTGTATATTAAATTAAAATCTGTTACATTATTCTGAAAATTTAGTAACATTTGTAACTTGAAAGTTTCTTAAATTTAAGTACATTTTAAAAGGTCTGAAACCGAAATATCGAGGGATGCGAGGTCTTCGCAAAAAAGGAAGGTACGGAGACGTGCGACAGTGAACACGTCAATTATTTCAAAAACTTACTTTCTTACGTTTGCGTACCTTCCTCTTCTACCTGAACCTCTAATTTTTTAAACAATCGCTTTTCGTCGCATATTTGGATAACTCCAATATGATCAAGAATTTCAAGACAAGACAATAATACTTTTCATATTGACTGAAAAGACCAAGATAAAAGAGTAATTTTCAAGAATTTCCAAGAACGAGACAATAATTACAGAAATATTGTATATTGTCTCGCTCCCGTGCAGCCCTAGACTTAGAATGAAATCAGTTTAAGAATGAGATGACTTTTTCCATACATTTCGATTCACGCGCCTTGCTTACGATATTCACCTATTTTCATACTCTCATCACCATTGTGCGTTGTTATGTTTAATGATAAGTCATTTCTGCTTGTTAATCGTGTTACCTGTCCATCTTCCTTTTTCATGTTCTTTTTTACGGATACTTGATTCTCGTTGATTGAACGTTCGTTCTTTGAAAAATAACAATGTCGAAAAAAAACACAACTTCATACTGATATTTTATAAAAAAAATACGTTTTCAATATAAATCTTTCTAAAATAATAAACATTCATTACAATTCTCCTGAGTTTATTTACTGTATATCAGAACAATTTCTAATCAATAAAACTGTTATGCAATCGCTTGGTTAACGAAGAGAAACATCAGCGCGAGTCAAGTATCAGCCAAAATGGTCACGTTCTATAACATAAGTCATGTATCACGCAATTTTACCCATATCCTATTGTTAATATTATCTGTGGTATGTCGTCAGATTGTTGTTTTGTTATGTCTTGTCTTCTTGCCATTTGGTAATACGTTTAAATAAGTCCTGTTATATCACAAGTATGCCTATTACATGCCATTTAAACGACGATCTGCATACATCTTGATCAGGCTTGTGTACGTTATTATTATTGCCAGGCTTGCACTCACGTATAATACATGTCACCTATTGTCAAAAATACAAAACGTGTTAAAGTCCCATTTGTCTGGATACCAGTCAGTGATACGTCTTAAAAAGCATATGTATATATACATTCTGTTTTCGTTTCATTTTTATTTCATATATTTTTTGTTTTTATGTTCTCTTTCATTCACACAGTGCCTATTGTATTGTTCAATCGCGAAACGTCAAATCCGCGACTGTGTACGAGTCGTTATATAACCAATTAAAACTAACAACGTTTGCCCTAGTAAACCAATAAACGATCATATTTCATTTGTTTCTGTTCATATAACAAAAAAAGTTCAAAAAATCATCAATAAACATAAATCAAAATTAAAAGACATAAATCAGCATAAATCATATATAT
The DNA here is from genome assembly GCA_900474315.1 of Torymus auratus. NCBI lineage: Eukaryota > Metazoa > Arthropoda > Insecta > Hymenoptera > Torymidae > Torymus > Torymus auratus. The sequence continues at coordinate 24,425 of UXGD01000308.1, forward strand.
AATTAACAAGTAAAAGCCAAAAAAAGAAAAAAAATGATAATGAAAAAAAATGAAAAATACTGTGTCAGATCAGTGGACACAGCGAAGTCACCCGGAAGTCCCGTGAAAAACGTCCCTCTTCACCCTAACCCCCAGCCTTTGTCTGCGTCTAAAAAATGTGCCTTTCTCAAACCATCCCGTTGACCACCACCATCCCAGCCACCACCACCACCAAAGCAGCAAAAATCCCTGTGTCTCGTCTGATATCCTCTTATCCAACGTCCGATCTAAACAATTACTCTGGCCCGGCTCCCGCAACCCCGTCGACTGGCGAGAAAAAACGAAAAAAAAGATAACAAAACGTCCGTCATCCCCGAGAGGAGTCCGTTCGACACTCGATTAAAGCGAAAACTTTTCTCGACACCTCGGCGGAAGAAAACTAGAGTATATAGAGTAGAGAATGTGAGAAATAAAAAAAAAATATTGTGTACACATATAGATTGAGGATAGAGTTAGATATATAATACGAGGAAGACGGACGGATATAAAGATGTAGAGGCGGAGAGAAAGAAGAAGGTGGAGGAAAGAGAGAGAAAGAGAGAGGAAATAGAAGGAGGGAGAGATGTATCATGATACATCTCTTTGACAGATAAGGAAAGATTAAGAGAGATCAAAATGAAAGTAGACGAGAAAAGAACGGTATATTGATAGCTTGTCGGTGAAACGACTCTCGCGATTCTCGTATATTTGAAAAATAGATAGATGGAGCTTTGAGGAGCAGCGGGCGGAGAGAAAGGAAAAGAGAGAGATAGTGAGAGAGAGAAAGAGAAAAGAAGCTTACCTAAACCGCAAGACTGCTTTTCTTTCTCTTTCTCTTTCCGGCTCTCCGCCCGCCGCGGCCCAGAGTTTATATTTATATTTTTTATAGTTTTTGATATACGTTCTCATTATATATTTGTTACATGGGAAATGTTAAAGAAGTATGGATGAGAAGAATTGCATGCTCTGAGTGATATGATGGAAAATATTCTGTGCACCAAAATTTTTAACTAATAATAATCTTGTTATAATTCTAATAATAATGATGTTTTCTCATTGAAGCTGTTTTTATACAAAGAAACATTTCTTGTCGAAAATTTTTGTCTATATAAGCGTAAGTTAACGAGAAATCGCAAGCGCATAATATATATATTTATATACATTGTACCTATATTTTCGAATCTTCAATAAACGAAAGTATCAGGTAGGTCATGCCACATTACATTAACTGATTTATATATCAATGAGCCAGCCTTTTATTTTCATTTCTTAGTCATTAGCACAATTTAATAATAGATGAAAGCATTATTTTTAGAGTATATATACATTTAATAACGCGAGTGAAAAGTATATTATATATACATATTTCATTTAGTGTACATTTGTCACATATGTTATATTATATTTATATATATATCCACTGCAAATGTTTCTTTTATAACAAACAGAAATGTTCTGCGCCAGACGAGTCATAATATCGAATTGTTAAATGAGCTGTACTTCATTAACATTTCACAAAAGCGTTATTTATTATGAATTGTACATTTACATAGAAGTTTTCGTTTTTACTTTTCTGTTTCTTTTTTTTTCGTTTATCGCTTATATTTTAGATGATAATTTTGGTTTTTCCTCGAAACGTCCAATTTGCGTAATGAGTTTTCACGCGTAGAGCTCGTCGCTCTTGTATTATTTATAAAGATTAAAAACTGTGTCATGTTCGTTTTATTTTCCCCCTTTTTTTAGGGTGAACCGGGGAGACACACTGTTGAAAAATTCCGAGATCTTGATAAACCGTAAAAAATGATTCCCGGCCACCGTTGGAGCCCTTAACAAGTACGGCGATGATTATCGCTAATCACGCGTCATGTCGTAACTAATCACTTTGAATTTCGTATTTCCTGTGCGCGCAAGTGGCGCGACACGATGTGGCACTTTAATTCCGATGAAAACTCATTACGACAGGAATTGATCTTTCGATCGTTATGATATTATTTATTTATATTTATTTATATTATAGTTTTATCGTTAGGAAAAGAAAAGAAAAAAAATATATAATAAAGTGAAATGCTATCCCTTCACTCGCTAGTTCGAACGATATATATTTTATACATAAAAAGTCGTATATTTATTTTCATGATAAAACCGAAATAAAATATTTTGATTTTACTCGGTTAACATACTTTCTTTAAAAAAAAAAAAAATTATATATAACGATTGCCAAAATTAAACGACTAAATAATCGTTAACACATTTTCGCAGATATTATTATACTTATTATTATTATACATTTTTTGCATAAACAACGCGTGTTAATAAAAAAAAAAATTCATACTGTATGTAATGTTCAAACGATGAGATAACCGCGCTGTCTAGTCGCACCTACATACATATCCGTATACAGACAAAAGTATAAAAAAGACGATAAAAAAAAAGAAAAAAAAAGCCTTAACCGACCTTCTGTCGACTGTACTGTATATCAAGTTTCCGGCAAATCGCTCGAGACGAGTGCCAGGCTTGGATAGTTACATTGCATCGATTCACTTGTCATTCTCCCTCTACACTTATATACACATCCAAAGACACACACGTACCCATACACATATATCCAACCACACCCACAAACTACACAAAACCACACATAATGATATGATTATGAATATGCATGAGTTCTACCTCATTAAATTTCGCCTCGAAGTAACAATGTAGTAATTTCGTTCTTATATAATACACACATATATATATCTACAAACATATAAGCCGAATCGTGTGCACACATACAACCATATTCATATATATATACATATTTCTCTCTACCACCATATACGCACGTATATGTATATATATACGCCTGCGAAAAAGTGCGCTCCCTCTGTCCCTCTGGCACCTGTGCATATCACCACATACACACACACGTATACGCGTGGGTGGGTGGCAGGGCCAGTCGATTCGACGCTCCGTCGCCTCGCCGAATTTAATTCGGCGTTTTACATTTCCGCATCGGACGCCGCCACCGCCGCTGCTGTGCCATCGCCCGAAGCTGCTGCCACCGCCACCACCACCGCCACCGCCGCCGCTGCTGCTCTCCGTCGTCGAATCGATCGTCGCCCCCAACCCCCTCATGCGCGTATGTGTGTACGTGTACGTATATATATATACGCGTGATACACGGGAACGCTGAGAGGGAGAGGGAGCTTTTCGAAAGGGTAGTTAACTGCCACCGCCGCCGTCGCTCTTTGTCCTTTATTTGTTTTCACGCGTCCGCGTGTATTTTTTTTTTAATCTTTCTTTATAGTTGCTTCGTTATAATACGATGACGATGATGGAAAAAGAGAGCGCGCGGCTGTTACCCTTTTGTAGCGCACAATTAATATATATATGTGTATCACATACAGGTGTGTGTGTATATATATATATAATATGTATGTGTGTATGTGTGCGCACGTAGACACGAGCACACCTGTAGCGAGGGATAGAGCGTCATGTTTGCTAATTTGTGACACACAGCCGTGTTGCGGTGATGCGGGGCCAAGTCGTAACGGAGCAGGGACTCGGGATAATAGACGTCAGGGTTTCCATTGACAAAGACCAGAAATTCGGCTTCACCCTCACCAGAGCCGGAGGATGGTAAGTGTACAGACGAGCAGCAGCATATATAATATATATCTATATATACATAGTCGCAGGGTGTCCTCTTGTTAATGCAATTACTTCGTCGCGCTCCGACAGTCTGTCTGTCTGCCTGTGCGCGCCTCTCTCTCTGCGGTCTATGATATGACGTGTTTTTCGAGAATAATTTTCGGAATTTCGCGCATATAGTATATAAAGGGGTTCAAGGTTAATTGCACAGAGGTGGATTCGTATTATTATTATTATTACTATTATACGGAGGTACGAGGTATTCCAGGGGATTTCGAATTAAAGTGTCAGAGCGAGAACGTCGATTTCATAAGTTCTTTCCAATTATAACGAACGCGCGCGGAGGGGGGGAGGACGGTTGGTAGAACAAAAAAATAGCAAAGTGGAACGAAAAAGTTCATTATTGAATGCCGCGAGAACGACGAAGTAATTTATATCTTTGGAAATGGCTTTATTAAGCAGGTTCATTTTAAAAGAGAGTATGAGAGAGAGAGAGCTCTCTATATAGCTGGAACGTGTCTCTGAACGGTTAATTAAACTCGTAATAGGTTCGACATCCTCGTGAACGGGGGCGGCGCGGTGACGCTGCAGTTCCAGCGCAGCCCCTTCAAGCCGATGACGAGGACAGTTTTTGTGCCCTGGAATCAGATTGTCGTGCTGCCGCCCGTCGTGCTGACGATCGCCGAGGAGGGTGGCGACTCTTTCAAGCCGATTAATCAGCCCCCGAGCCCGGCCATTGGTAAATATATATAAGAACGAATATATCTATAGATATGTTATACACTTGTACGGTTCTCTCATCCCCTGTACCAGTGGTAGTATACATATATAGCTCGGGCTGTCTCGCGCAGAGAATATAACCCTTCTCCGGCGAATTGGAAATTGTGATGGAGATGGTTGTTTTCAAGGAAGAATTGTTATTGCGGGGGAGAGCGAACGCAAGATAATTGAAAGTAAATATCGATGGCAGTAGGGGGGTAGGAGAGAGAAAGTAGAGCGCAAAGCCCTGGCGATTTGCAATCTGCGAGTGCAGAGTAGGGGATGATGGTTGTGTGCGCGTATTTGCACGGCCGATTCGCGCTGGGGCTTTTAATAGCGTTGCGGCGTTAATTTTGCGGGGATTTAGAAAGTCATTTGTATAATGTTTTTCGATAAGTCCTTCGTTGTTTATTCTGTGGTTCTTTGGTATTGGGCGCGAAGATTCTTTCTGATGGATGTATAAATCCGCGAGTGATGTGAAACGTGATAGGACGAGGGGTGTTGGGTATTTGATTTTGTTAATGGATAAAATTAAAGTAGTCAAGCTTATGAAACTCAGAGAGATCCGAGTGGATTTATATACAGTTTTTCGTTTTTATTTACTTTTTCACTCGGATATAGTTTATATAAACACTATTAGAGAGTGATCAATAAACAATTTACCTATGAGAGAATCTCTGAAAAAATATTGGTAAATAAACCACTTATAGTTAGTAAAGTATATATAATAATGGCGCATCATATAGTAGATACACACAATCATCGTTTCAACCGCTTAATTTAATTTTCACTCCACTCCATCGACAATAATTCTGCATTATATACACTCTCTCGCATTTATGAAACAATTTTTCAAGTGTAAAATTCAAAAATCGTCACGATGTAACTCCCAAATTATCAGCTTCCACCACTAATAAAACATATCACCATACCTTATATATTATATACAACAACGACAATATTACAACAATTACTACACACCCGACTTGTACCCCCGGGCGGCAATCTAACGAGCTTAGGTGCGCCAGGTTTTCCAGGCTTCTCCGCGAACCTGTTCGACGAGCACGGCCCCTGCATGGAGCACGACCACGAGAGCTTGCGACCGATAATCGTCGGCACGTGGATGCCAGAAAAGGTTGGAGGCCTGCCAGGCAAGAGCCTCGTCTTCGCCGAGACTCAGGTTTGTATCCCTCTCTCTTACACTTCCCACCGGGTGCAATGGCACTTTTTAACGGCTTTTGGCAGGCTAAGAGTGTAGTATGGTAATTCTAATTTCGGCTGTTATCGATCGAGTTTGTTTTTACGTAATTTCTCTCCAAAGGGAATATAAATGTTTAACGCTTTTTCCCCGGGATCATGTATTACATACGTTCATTTATATCGGGCGAGTTTCTTTTTAATACTTTATTAATATACAAATGAATTGCGTTTATCAAATATTTAACGCCGCGGCCGACTTTCAATGATTGATCTGCGCGTTTGCCTTTGAAATGCATGACGCACGTCGGTGACTTTATAATACGTAAAACTCGCGCGTAACCATTTATATAGATATATATCGTTATTAATTAATGAAAATTCAGAATTTGTAAAACACGCGCACATATTTTAGCGCGGAATTAAAACGGTCTTTCGCGCGCGACTCTCGACGTTTTTACAAATTGAAACCGTCGGTTATACTATACACTTTTTAAAATAACCTCCCCTGGCTTAATGAAACTCGTTCTTTCGTCATATAATAATTTTTTACAAAATGTTTCGGTATTATATTCATCATATTCATTATACCGCGGCGAGGGCAGATTTGCTTTTAAATCGAAATTCGTAGAAGCAACTCGCGCGGATTATTCGCAGACCGGCTGAATATAACTCATTAACGCGCGCGCATGAATACATTTAGAAGTTTAATGGGGGGGAGGGGTATATATATCGAACTGTAATAACTATTTTTCACTCGCGCTTGGCTTTCTGATTATAACGTCAGCGAGCGCGCGTCAATCATTCTTCTCGAGCTCGCGTATGTATAGTCGGAACGCGGACACCCAGATAAGTATATATATATATATATAAGATTCAACTTTATGAAGACAGATCTCGTAAAGCTCAATTTCAGAAAATCAGGTGAATAAATCAACCGCTGTGAAATAGAAAGCCGGGCGTTCGTTACAATTACGCGCGCGAGATAGACGTGATATTTTTTGATCATCTCCATGATATTCTTTCTGACAACTAACCGTCCTCCAGATCGTCCAAGAGAGCATCGCGATCCCAGGCTCGAACCTGCACCTGATGTACCGCAGCAGCCAAGCCGCTGGTTACCTCTCGACGGTGAAGATGCAACTAACCGGGCCCTTCATCCCTAAATCCTTAACGCACGTTCACGTGCACGTGGAGATCGAGGGTTCGGTCCATACCAAGACCTACGAGGCCGATCCCGACCTCACGCACACCTTCGCCTGGAACAAGCGCAACGTCTACAAGCAAAAGGTCTACGGCATCGCCCAAGCGCGTATCTCCATCGGGTACCAGTACTCTAGCTGTGCCACCATAATCTGGGAGAGCCAAACTGCCACTCTCCAAGGCTTCGACGTCGACATCTCAGACGTCGGCGGCTGGGGTCTCGACATCCACCATCACTACAACTTCCACGAGGGTATCCTCCAAAAGGGCGACGGCTCTACTCTCCACTTCAAGCAGTACCCACGCAAGGTCAACGTCGTCATGGGCACGGGTCAGAGACGTGACCTCGTCGGACAGAACTTCAACGGTTTAGCTAAGGACGCACGACTACTGACGCCAGTTGCCCTTGCCAGTGGACCCGATGGTAGCATCTACGTCGGTGACTTTGATCTCGTGCGGCGCATCACGCCCGAAGGCAATGTTTACACTGTTCTCATTCTGAGGTACGTTATATACATACGTGTAGAGAGAGAGAGGGCAAAGGGTTAACCCTTTCGGGGCGTGTTTAATTTCGCGTTATTTTTGTTTGCGAGACGGGCCGGAGGGTGGCAGTTGATTTTGCGCGAAAGGGAGAAAGTCAAATAAGGGAGCGGCTCTCGAACTGAATTTTAAAGGGAAGGCGGTGGCTGGATATTTTTTCTTGCTCAGGGTAAATTGGGGTGGAGGTGTGTGTGTATTTATTGCGCACGGGTTTGAAGGTATTTTTCGATGTGACAGCGGGCTGTATATAAGGGTTATTGGGGAATTTGAATTTGAGGCGTATGGGTGAATCCTTTGTTAAAATGGGAGAGTTTATGTTGAAGAAGGGTTAGGGCAAAGTGATTATTATACGGCCTTTGAAATATACATTGTTGGGGATCTATATTAAAAATCTTGGGAAATGATGTGGAGCTGATATTTTTTTTAGTATTTTTTCATCGTCACTGTCATATAGTTTCTTGTCAAGATCAAAATGATCGTTCTTTTTATTCTTTAAATTCCATTTCTCATGATTTATACGACGAAAACTTACTTTAAAAGAAAAAACTCGACATAAAATAGAGAAGCAACATACGAACAGCCGTAATAACATTATTTTTTCTTTTTCAAACTTAAAAATCACAATCCAACCCCTATTTTCTTCTATCCCTCTTAGTGCAACGCAAGTCGCCTACCAGTACTACCTGTGCGTGTCACCTGCCGACGGCCACCTTTACATCAGCGACCCGGAGAAACACCAGATCCTGCGTACTCTGTCGCTCACAGACGTCAAGGATCCGCGCATAAACATCGAGCCCGTGGTGGGCAACGGCGAGAGATGCATACCTGGCGACGAGGGCCACTGCGGTGACGAGGGACCGGCCGACAAGGCTAAACTCGCTCATCCTAAAGGTAAGTGCGAGAGCTCCTGCTTTCGAAATTTTTCACATATATACCTATAGCAATAATTGGATTTAGCCAAGTTAGAAAACGATCGATTATTATGCAATTATCAACGATGGAGGAAATTTTGCCCGTCAAGAAAAGTATAAACCTGTCAATATTGAAATTTCAAACCGTTTCGGTGATTTATTATAAAATCAAAAATTAACTTGGAATAGTGATCTTTCCAGGGAAATTTGAAATAATTTATATTCGATTTCCTTGATAGAATATCAATAACAATGGAATTAATAAACTCTATCGGATGGTAATAAATAACATTACAGCGCAACCTTTGCATAATGAAAAAAATCCGCTCTCGCTTCCTTTACAAATTACAAATAATCGAATACTTCTATAATCCGATACACTGTTCATACACGCTTCCTCTCAGAAAACTTCAATATAATACCACTCTTACAATAACCTGCAATCAATATACACACGAAAGTGTATTCCACATCCGGGCCAAGATATATATCATGGCTTTCCTGCATCAACCTGCTCCCTTATCAGTCCCGTCATTCCGAATCATCCCCATTCCACGGCTAATAACCGAATTCAAAATTTACACCGTCATCGCCCCGCAGCTCCGAACGAATCAGCGCCTCTGCATATCCCACACATCCACCTCCTCTCTCTCTCTCTCTACACACACGCAAATCAAAGCCCCGCGCGCACGCAGAGGGCTGCCGATCGATCGATAAAACATAATCCTAACCCACTTTCGACACGTCCTCTCACTCCTCTGCATCCCTCGCACGCTCATAACTCTCGCGGCGCATCCCCCAATTCCATACCGCCAGCGGCGGTGGTGTATGTGCATGCTGCTGCTGCTGCATCACGACAGGCGGTACCACGTGCGTGCAGTATACACCTCTGCATAGATATATAGATGTAGATATAGACGAAGCGGCAGTAGCCTACAGCGTTCTCTAATGTCAAAATTCGCGGCATTCGCTCTGTCTCTGTGCGCAGGTATCGTCATAGCGGCGGATAAAACAATGTTCATAGCGGATGGCACGAATATCCGTGCGGTCGATCCAAACGGCATAATTCACACTCTCGTCGGTCACCACGGCCACCACAACCACTGGTCGCCGGCGCCCTGCATCGGTGCCATACCCGCCCAACAGGCGCAGTTACAGTGGCCCACAGGCCTCACCCTCTCGCCCCTCGACGGCTCGCTCCACTTCATCGACGACAGGCTCGTGCTAAAGCTCACCAGCGATCTCAAGGTCCGAGTCGTCGCTGGCACGCCGTTACACTGCACCAGCAGCGCTAACAACGCCGAGCTACAGAAGGCTATTGTCAATTCGACGATGTCACCGAGCGCGAAGAAGATGGATGAGGTGTTGGGATCGGTGCTGGCTGTCGCGTTCTCCCCGAACGGCGAGTTGTATATCGCGGCGAGGGATTCGCATAGGGTCAATACTATAAGGGTCGTAGATTCGGCGGATAAGATGTCGCATTTCGCTGGACAACAGAGGGAGGATATGAAGGAACAGTGCGAGTGCAACAATACAACGCCGAGCTCGAGCGATGCCGAGAACAACTGCGCCTGCGCTGACGAGTCCAGTAGTACCGAGACTCTACTGTCATCAAATGCTAAGTTCACCTCGATATCCGCACTTACTGTGTCACCCGATGGTGTGCTTCATGTCGCTGATCAGGGTAGTCTGCATATTCTCGCGCTGCAACCGTACCTGCCGAACCACGATGATAGCGGCGAGTTCAACATTCCGTTCCCACCGTCGAACGAGATCTACGTCTTCAACAGGTAAGCGACCCTTGGTATTTTAAAACTGATCAGAGATTTTTTTTTTGTATGTTGTAATTATATACTGTAGGAGCCGGTGAAAGGTTGGAAACAAAATTTCTTGGAAATGTGAAAATATATACGTTATTGGCATTTTTTATTCATTTCGATGTATAAAATTCATGTAACTGAATAAATTACGATGTAATTTTGAAATTAATATTTCAAATAATACGTATCCATGCATTCTTAACGAGATATATTGTAATATACATATTATACTTTGAATAATGAATGTACGTTCTTCAAAGCGTACCGTTCCAAACATAATATCAATATTAATACCGGAGTATGTACCTGCTTCAAATGAAAATCCAAGATAAATCTGTTCAAGCTCAACCCCAAAGAAACAATTCCATCGTTCATTTCAGATACGGCCAGCACGTGGCAACGAAGGACCTAACATCTGGCAAGACACGTTACTCCTTCCTGTACAGCAAGAACACGAGTTTCGGGAAACTGTCGACGGTGACCGACAGCGCCGGTAACAAGATACAATTCCTGCGCGACTACAGCAACGCGGTGAGCTCGATCGAGAACACGCAGGACCACAAGTCCGAGCTGAAAATATCGGGCGTCGGCTTCCTCGAGCGTCTGTCCGAGAAAGGCCGGGCCGAGATAACTCTCGGCTACGACAAGGACTGTGGCCTCCTCACCAGCAGATCAGGGGTGAGTGTAGATAGATATAAGCTTTGTCCTCAAAATATATATGATAAGGGGCAGAGGAATCGGATATACGAGTCTTATGGGGAGAGGAAGCGAACGAGAGTCTGATTGATCTCTTTGAGGAGATGTAATCCGACGAGGTGAGACAGCAGTAGTGAGCAATTCGAGGCGCTTTGAAAGAAAAGCTCGTATTGATGGTTGTGCTATATGTGCTCTGTCTGCGAGTCTCCCCATAATTTGCCGATGTTTTTTTTTCTCACTAGCGCTGGAAAGAAAGTTTATGTGGGATTCGGTTGCCTTTTGGCTAACGCGAGATACTCGTAATTGTTGTTGTCTCGGGTTTTGTCGCGGGGGTATAACGAGTGCACGCGCCGCTAAAGTTGGTGAAAAATTCATGAGAGTTTAACAAGCGCCCGCGTGAGTAGCAGCGGAGTTTAAATTTTTAACGATTTCATTTGAATTTTATAGTTTAATGCGCTCGGATTATACATTCATATAAGTAAATTTATTCGCGGCGAAGTTAATTAGCGTGTCGTTTGAAACTAATTTAATTGTGTTCCATTTTGAATCTTTACATACAACATAGCTGAACGTAAATAACTTTGTCCTGAGATCTTTCTTTCAAAATGTAAATTTTTATATTTAGTATATCGACGTATATATATTTCAACGGGAGAAAATATGTCAAGAAAAGTGAATGATTGATATATAAACAAGTTTAATACTCAATAAACTCGGACTGAAAATCATGCAATACATTATGCAAAATGCTCGAAAAATTTCCTTATCCTTTATCGCGTCATACTACCCCCCGTCATAACCCCCTATACGAACTTTGCGCCCGAATTTACGACCCAATAAAATGAAATACGACGACATCCTTCTCTCTCCCGCCGACCTGCCCCTCTCCCCACACCCTCTCGATCGTTCGCTATTTTAAATTTATCATCACGCGCTCTTATTTTCTCTCCTGCCACACGTACACAGGGCCGTGAGACCTACATCTACAATTACGACGATCTGGGCCGCGTGACTGACGTGATTCTGCCGACGGGTGAGAAGGTGAAGCTGACCTCCGACCTCTCGACGGACGAGGGCCTTACGGTGAAGGTAGCCGCGCCCCTGCAGGCGCTGAAACGCGGCGATAAGCAGCGATTTATGGAGTTCAAGATGAGAAACGAGCGATTCAAGATGCTCACCATTACCGACGGTAAGTGTCTGCGCGCGATATTGTGTTTCCTGTATATATAGAGATATATATGTACGGGTTGGGTTTGAAAAGTAAGAGAGAAGTGGAGAATCGAAAAGTTTTTATTCGAAGCGCGGGGCGTTGGGAGCGAGCAACGTATATATTATATATCACTCGGCGAGCGTTTATGCTTTTTGTTGTTGATGGGGGAATTGATATCGCGATTTCCTTATTCAATTTTCTAGTTTTTACCGATTTTTCTTTTCAAGAGAGAGAGGGAGGGAGAATTTTAGTAGCGGGTATCATCGTAGTATAAATAACAATGGGTAAAATGGGAATTGAATTTTCCGAACTAACCACTCGATTGTATTTGTTATTCTTTCATTCCTTTCAATTAATTAAAATCAACAGAATTTTTATTTTTCGTTGTTATACGCTGATTAGTTTTTTTTTCAAATGACAAATCCCTGCCTTTCAATAAAACCGCGAGTTTGGCTTTCTACATTGAGAGGAATATTCGAAACGAGGGCTCGCACCGCGCTCTTTAGAAATTCTCGAAACGCCAAAACTCTCTGGCTGCATTCTCCACTTCACTCGCACTTAAAAGCCGCATCATCATCTGACGGAAAAACTAAACCTCCGGTCTCTCTTTTGTCCTCTCTCTATCCAACCCTACAACCGCACCGCCCACCCACAGGCTCAATGGTGAAGAAAGCCACGGCATTCACGAACAGCACGCTCGAGGTGAACCTTCCGGGCGGTGGTCGCATCATAAGCGCCGCGATGACGAAGCATCCGCTACTGAAAGCCGCCCTGCCCGTCGAGGCGGAAATGCTCCCGATGTGGAGCTACCAGGTGATGTCACTCGGCGAACTGACGAACGTCATGACAACTACGTACAATCTCGTCGGCGATGTCAGTCATCTCCAGCAAACGCTCAATCGCGAAATCTGGGTGAACGAGTCGAGGATTATTAGCGTCGAGTTCGAGCAAGCATTTAGCCGAGAGACATTTTACGACAAGTCGAGGAATCCACTGCTGACGGTTACGTTTGATCCGGCGGGCCTGCCGTTGTTCTGGCAGCCCCACGAGCATGGACATAATCTAAGCATTACGTACGATCGGTTCAACAGGATTCAAAGCTGGAAGTGGGGACCGTCAGACGAGTCGTATGGGTACGATAGGCACGGACAACTGGCGGATATTACGAACAGTCAGGACGGCGCGAAGACGTACAAGTACAACGACCTGAACATGCTGTCGAAGATCACATTGGCTAGCGATAGGAAGTTCGAATTGCAGTACGACGATGATGGCGGTCTTAGGCACATCATTCTACCATCGGGAACTAAACATTCGTTCTCCTGCCAGGCGTCGCTCGGCTTCATGCGCGTGACCTACACTCCACCTGGTAGCTCAAGGTCCTACCTCCAGCACTATAGCCACGAGGGTAACCTCCTGCAGACGGTCTTCCCAGGCGACGGTGCAAGAATCATCTACCGCTACCACACTTCAGGAGAACTTGCCGAGGTCGTCCACGGTGATGGCAAGAGCGAGATGCGCTATACCGAGATGGGACTCCCATCGGAAGTCATACATTCTGAACGCGATGTCGAATACAAGTGGGACTATCAGTATAGCGCTGGGCTACTCGTCGAGGAGAGAATTGACTTTGGCGCGAAGACGGGACTGAGCAACGCCAAGTTTACCTTCGACTACGACTCGAACTTCCGGCTGATAGCCGTATCTGGTCGTATCGGTGGTCTGACACTTCCGTCTCACCTCTTATCATATAGCCCGAAGACTGGAACTCTGGAACAAATTGGCCAATTCAAAGTGTCGAAGCCCTATCCTAACGAGACGACGGTGCACGATGGCACGGCCATTTTCTCGCGGATCACCGACATGCGTTTCCTTGAGACCCAGATCACTGTCACCATTCACAACCTCGAAGTCTTCAGGATGGAGTTCACGCACGATTCCCGGGGCAGGATTAACCAGACCCGCACATACACGAGAAACGTCGGTGTGAACACGTACACAAATGTTAAGAATTATACGTGGGATACGGACGGTCAACTGACCGGCGTGGAGGCACAGGAACCCTGGGGCTTCCGATACGACGTTAATGGCAACATGCTGTCGTTGACGTATCGGGGTAACAACATCCCCATGGAGTATAACGAGCTAGACCGCATTATCAAGTTTGGTGAGGGTCTGTATAAGTACGACAACCGTGGACTGGTTATCCAGAACGCCAGGGAGGAACGGTTTAGCTACAACGCCAAGGGATTGCTCGTCAGGGCAACGAAGAGGGGCAGGTTCGACGTGAGGTACTACTATGATCACCTCGACAGACTCGCGGCGAGAAAGGACAACTACGGTAACGTTACGCAGTTCTTCTATAACAACCAGAAGCGGGCGTACGAAGTCAGCCAAATCTACAGTCCTCGAGATGGCAAATTAATGTCTCTGGTCTACGATGACAGAGGACATCTAGTCTACGCACAAGTTTACCGGCACAAGTATTACATTGCTACGGATCAATGTGGTACGCCAATTATGATCTTCAACCAGTATGGCGAAGGTATCAGGGAGATCATGAGATCGCCCTACGGCCACATAGTCTACGACTCCAATCCGTACCTCTACCTACCAGTCGACTTCTGCGGCGGTTTGCTCGATCAGGTGAGTTAATTTCAAAAGTTTCCATTTTAAATTATATATTTCACCCCTCAGCAGCATTTCAAACTATAAGTCGCTTTGATTCCCACTATATATAATCCGCATTAATGATTTCAATGCACGCGCATACACATACATACATTCCGGCGCACACACTCTCTCACAGGATTTGTTTCTATTCAAAACAGATAACGTCGCTGGTTCACATGCCAAATGGCAAAGTTTATGATCCGCTTATCGGGCAATGGATGTCGCCGCTCTGGGAGAACGTGCTGGACCGGCTGCAAAAGCCGACGCACCTGCACCTCTATCGCTTCAACGGCAACGATCCCATCGACGTTCGACGCTCCTCGAAGAATAATCTGCCCACGGGTGAGTTTAGAAATTCCGATTCGATCGACAATTTATATTTAAAGAATAAGTGGAATGCAAGACAGGAAGACCGAACGACATATTTGATATTTTTATATTGAAAACGTTCGATTTTATCGTGGAAATATCGAGATTGACTTTTTGTAATCGAATAACAGTTTTAGTTATAGACTTGAGCTCATTCAAAAATAATCCGAGGCAAATCTGGGGCATAAGACCGCGATGCATCAATCATTCATTTATGCCTTCCGCCTTTTCATTTGCAGTAATTGTTGAATACAGTATATTCTATTCCTTTATAAACAGACGCCGGTCCATTATAAAATCACGAGTCGTCATTCCGACACAATTCTAAATCTAATTTATGTAATTTCATTTATTGGGATGCAAAAATTAAACATTTAATTCCGACAAGTCTCATAAACTATGCCAACTCTACCATTCCAGATCACACGAGCTGGCTGTCGAACCTCGGCTACGACTTGAAGAGCCTGGCCCCGCAGCTCTTCCCCAACAGTCTACCCAGCAGCCTCGTGCCTCCAAGCCTCGAACCCGGCACCTCTATCTTCGGCAAGAAGAAGCGTGTGACGAACCTCGGCGTGCAGTCCGGCTTCCTCGCCTACATCCACCAGCGGCACTCAAGCGACGCCGTCGGCCTCTCCGCGCCTCCACGTTCCGCCCTCAAGAAGGACAACTCGGAACTGATCCCCAATCGTCTTGGCGCCGCTTCAGATCCGCCATTCGGCAAAGGAATCTTAGTGTCGCGGACGAAGAACAACCAAGCGGTAGTGTCGAGCGTGCCCTCGGCCAACTCTATTTACAAGGACGTCTTCACGACGGTGTTCAACGAGTCGTTCTTCCTGCCGTTTACGTTCGTTGTGCATAGCTCCCAGCAGGACGCGTTCTACTTCGTCAAGGAAGAAACCTGGCGCGCACCTGAGGACCAGGGCCAGCTGAAGCGACTTGGCGGCCAGGTGAACACGACCTTCCACGATAGCTCGAACGGTAGTGGCAGTCCCGTCACGGACGTCAAGATACATGGTCTGAGCTACGTGATAAATCTACGGTACGGCACGACGGTGGAGAAGGAACGGCAACGGCTGCTGCGTCACGCGAAGACGAGCGCCGTGCGCAAAGCCTGGCACCGCGAGCACGAGGCGCTCAAGGCGAACACGCCGACGAGTGTCGAATGGACGGCAGCCGAGCAGGAGGAGATCGTCAAGATGGGCCTGGCCGCGAACTACGAGGGCGAGTACGTCCACGACGCCCAGGTTTATCCGGAACTCGCCGAGGACCCCTACAACATACGCTTCGTGAAGAAGCCGATGGAGTCGAGCGGTAGTGGCGGCAAGAAACGACGCCGAAGACGAGCCGGCTCGTCGGCCTGTAGCATCTGGTGGCTCGACAAGTTCTGTTAGGGCTGACGGGATTGAATATACACACGTACACACACACGGACCTTATCGAAGATTAACGCGAAATTTTATACCAAAGTCTATTTGTGTATTTTGAAAGATGCCAAATGCTCGGAGCGTGCGTGGGGCCCTTGATGGCGAGGTGCACGGGGACTTTGAGGATGATGTGGTACTGGGCCCGAGGAACTATGGTGTAAAGAATGAACGCGCGAGAGAGAGAAAGAAAAGTACTGGGACTCGGACACGTATTATTATAGAGACCGAAGGCCGGCCGATTGAAATTTAGATATTTATTTCGATACTCGCCATTAGTAACTATACTTATTAAAGAATTAAATGAAGATAAAAACAAACAAAAAACTATCGCTTCGAATGCTAATGGATAATGCGCGACTGCTTGCCGTGGAATGGACGCGAGGATGATGCCGATGGATCTCTCAGCTATATGCACATACGCCGCACTCAACGAGAGATGGAGGATAATACGCGAGAATGATGTCCCGCGAGCAGGAGGACCGGATGATGCTGATGAACCTAGTCAATACACATATAGCTTTAATTTCTGGAGAGACAGAGAGGCTCGCGCAAAAACGCGCGTTGAGGATCGATCCTCGTTTGAGAAACGGGACGTGACGACGACGCGCGCGTCATCTCCAGAGGCCATATACAAAAGGGCGGACACGTTCTCGCGTGAGGTCCATCGAGTGTTTTGGTGCGCGTCGTTATACTTACTACCTCTTCTCGTGGAGAAGAGCGAGAGGAAAAATGGCTGGGAGACGGACTACTGTTCGGTGGATATGTATGTGTGTGCGAAGGCGATCATGTTTTCGAGGTGCTTTCACAAGTGGTGCAATGGGCAAGAAGAGAATGTGTGTGTGTGTAGGAAGCACGAGAGGTATTTTTTAATGGAGGAGTGTGAGAGGTGTGTGAGATGATGAGAGAAAAAAAAAGAAATTGTAAAACCGCGAGTATGTGTGTGTGTGTGTGTTGTGTATACCCTAGCACTATCATAGCGTCCACGTCGAGTATTTTGCCGCGGTGAGGTGTACTGTGTGTGCGAGTGCGAAAGTTCGTGTGATTCGTCATTATATATATTATATATATATAGTTAATGAAAATAAAAAAAAACTCGTTAATTGTCGATATAAGAATGACGTATTGTACACGTAACGTAACTGTGCTTACTATGGGTATATTGCGTATATATCCGAGGAAGTCGGGGTATTTTATTATATTCACGAATATTAATTGGCTGTCAGACATATACACACTCACCTATACACACGTTCATGTACACGCGAGAATTAAGACGCATCATGCAGTTTTTGAAGCTGGAACATACACAAACATACACACACACACACAGATACACACAAACACATACGTTGTGAGTTCGTTCTTATTATCCGACGCGATCCATTATTCGACTTATTATGTGAGACGTGAGTTTTAACGATATAATGTATGTTATGTATTTGGGCTTTTTCCTGGTCGTAATAAAATAGAGAAAAAAAATGGAGGGGAACGAGAATATATATACACGCGAGAGACACTTACACGTACACGATAAACGAACGAAAGTCGAATTAAATGTATATGTAATTATAGAGATATTCTAGGGAAAGTGTATATTTTTTATTAGTTATCGTATATCAATTGATATTTTTAAGATGGGCGGATGAGGTGAAAAAAAGAAAGAAGAAAGAGAGATGAGAGTTGAGCGATTTATCCGAGCGTTTTTGACGTTTATGGCGAAACAACGCGTTTATTTATATGTCCTTTTTATATAAATGAAGAAAAAATTCGATTGTTTCTTTTTTACCCTTTTTTGACTGAATCGTCGATGATATAGGACGTCATATCGCATGTCAATTACGATTCAGATTGTCGACTTTATATATGAACGATGAATCCCTTGGTTCTTCCACGTGCCATATGTATAAAAAAAAGAAAGAATAAACGAGACGAACACGATAAAGCATGTAATTTGTTTTTGTAAACGAACTGAAAAGATAAACCAGGTGTAAATTTTGTTCCAATTGTATTGTCAAAGTACAAAAAGTTTTTGAAAAAATCGTAATCAAAGTATCGTTTATTGCCGATCACTTCTTTGTAAAGAAAGATTGAACGAAATAAAGCAGAATTCATGAGAAAACCATATACATACAAAAATATATAAAATTGAAAATTATACACTCATATAAGTTTCAACTTCGCATCTGCGTCCGCCTCTCGAATATTCGTTCGCTGTGCAAGACCCACTACGTACCGAACTATAAATATATATTAAAGGAACCTTTTTGCAGATCATTAGTTTTTCTTCAACAAAAAAAGAAAATACTGCGCGTGTGCGTTTGCTGCTGAAGGGTAACAGAAACCGTGAGAATGAGTATAACAAAACTGAGAGCAAGAGAGATATTACACAGAAGCGCGAAACAATTAAAGTGTGAGTGTGCGCGTGAGAGAAAATAAACCGCGAGAGAGAAAAAGAGAAATAAATTATTATTAAAATAAAAATATAGTGGCGTCCTTACGGCTAGATAGTGAGCAACGATATTACTGTCTGGTTTAGATAAAAATTGCTACTAGATGTATAAAAAAAATAAAAATGAATCGTTAAGACTAGACGCGTGGGAGCGAGCTTTGAAATAAACACAAATATCTTTTGAAGAAACACGGTGAATTAAGAGGGAAATTAAAAAAAAAGTAACGATTAACGATAATAGGGGACCGGGAGGAGATTAAAAAAAATAACTTCGAGAGTGTTGAGACTGACACTTATTCCATTCTGTAGCTCAACGGGGCTGGCTTCTTCCGATTGGGCGACAGTTTCGAGTCGTGATCATCTAAACACGCACCGTCACACACATACACCTTATTACATATATAATATTTAAAAAGGGGGTAAAAGAGAGAAAGAGTAAAGAAAGAAAGGGAAAAAAGCACTATTGTATTCTATAAATAAGACAAGGTAGGGCACGGGGGTAAAAAAAAGAAAAGATACACGACAAGTGTTCGTCGTCGCAAATCGCTTATAATACGCGCGCGCCGTGACGCCTAATTGAATCGACTATTTTTTAATAAAAAATAATATTGAAAAAAAGAAAGATGAGAATCAGATTATAATGATAGAATTAAAAAACGCGCGCGCGGAGGAGAAAAAAATAAAACAGAGAAACTTTATCGAGAGAGAGAGAGAAAAAGGTTAAATAATAAATGACGAGGAAACGACGCGAAAATGAAATAACGAATGAATACAAGGAAGATAATATTCGGTCGCTTTTTGACTTCCACGATGAGAAACAAATTGTCGCTCCTCTTCTTTTCGTTGAAAGAATGATGAAAAGAAGTTCGCGATTGTTTATACACGTATAGCAGGGGTCGGATTCGATTTTTTCGGGAACCTTCGTACGCACTTAAAACTTCGCGTATTTAATACAGGAATTTTTGCTATCTATCGAGTTTTATATTGCATGCATTTAAAAAAAAAAAAAAAAAAAGAAGAAACTCAGCGACATTTTTGCAAATATCAAGCAGACTTTGCACAAATAGTCTAGGATGGGTTTACTTTTAAATATTAGCATATTTGTATAACGATATATTCAACTTTTTTAATTATACGATTCATGTAAAATACGAGAACGACTGATGAAATCAGTCTCTCTCAATCGCATTTATTACTAAAAAAAAAAAAAAAAAATATCAAATATCGACAGTTCTAAAGCGTCTTTTCTTATAATAAGGAATATGTAAATCTTCAAAAGTGAACTCTAAAAAATTCCAACCATTCATATACTACTAAACCCAGTTTTTATATTGGCCTTTTCGCGAAAAGAGCGAATCCGTGCTCCGACTCGTCGCGCAAGTAGGGTAATATAAAAGTCAAAGGATATATTATATATATATATGAAAAAAATAACGGCGCGAACGCCTCTGTATAAGAAAAAAATCTCCTATTAGTAGAAGTCGAGAATTTAAGGGATAAAAAAGGTCTCATGCTCGTTAAATAAAGAAAAAAAGAGAGAGAAAAGGGAATTCGCAAGAGACATATACTCTCAGGAAAAAGACACACACACACACACATACACAGATTACACAGAAACCAGGCGCGGCACTTTGTCGCCCTCGTCGTATATATATATTATGTATACATAGACAAAACAGTACCGACAACACTCGGAACTCTTCCTCGTGGTGCTTAATTAATGAAGAAAAAGACAAGGGGAGTGGGGGGGAAATACGCGCGCGCTCACAAAGTGGCAAAGTGTCGTGCGCGCGTGCTTTCGGCCAAGACCCGCGTGTCGTTCTTTTATTTCTTACCTTTCGTTTTCGTACGCTAGAGAGCTTTTTACTGCCGCGGATGTATAAGAGTAACGAAGCTGCGCGCCGCAGATAAGACAAAGAGAGAGGGAAAAAGGCGAGTGTGCTCGGTTGAAAAGTATAAAAGGTGGGACTATATAAAAACACGTGAAAAGTCAAGTGCACTCGATTAGGAGGCAAATCAAAGTGTAATTAAGTATTTATAATCTACATAGTCGGGGTATGAGGGGTATACAGAGAGGGGTTCGCGTACGCGCAAGAAACGGGAGTAAAAAGTGTAGAGTGCAATGGTGAGAATGAAAAGAAAACAGTGTGAAAGAGAGGGAGAGAGTTTCTCAGCAGCCACAACCCGCTATATCGTTAATGTAGCCACACGACCACACACTACCTTGGTAGGAGAATTCATAAGCTATTTTACGCCGCTGATCTAATTGTTTACTGTCACGTGTTGCTGTAATGATTAAAGAAAGAAAAAAAATGAAGAAAAACTTACCTAAGGATAACAAAAAAATAAAAATTTAAGCTAAATACGAATAATAAAAAAAAAAAATAATAATAATAATGAACAAACAAAACCGAAAAACAAAACCAACCAACCTAACGATGATGAATACGACATACGACATGACATATATATATACATATGCATATATTTTATTTATATATAATGATATCTATAATTGACTGTATTTATTGTAAATAGTCACACCGATGTTTGCTATGACGTACTGAATATATCTGTACTTGAATGGAGATTAAAGAATAAAAAGAAAAAAAAAATAATAAGAGACACTCATGCCTGACACAAAATGATTAAAAAAAAAGAGAGAGAGAGAATAAAAGAAAGAGGGGAATAATATGCGGTAAATTAATTAATTGAAGAATCCATTTATCGAGAAAGCTCTGCGCCAGCCCGAGGATAATATTATATACATTTTTGCCCCCTTCCCCAATTCATTCCACCCCGCGAACGAATTATAAGACAGGCGCGAGAGTGACACGCACGAGGAGTATAGTAAAAAAAATCTCCCTTATAAACGGCGAGAGTGCGTAACAAGAGAGATATTTGGGTATGTAGTGTACGCGCAGACGAGTTTCGCAGACCAATTTAACACAAGTCGCTCTCTGTTGGTGAACATTTTTTCCGAGTATATATACCCCGGGGGGTTTGAAACAGGCGATGTTTAAAACACGGAGAAAGCTGAATGTAATGTGTTTGTTATATGTCGTAAAGCTATTGAAAAATAAAAAAAAACGATAAGAAATCTCGACGACGACGACGACGACTCGTCGAATGGAATCGCATGTATACTCATTTTTTCGTTTTGAGAATGAGAGTGAGAGAGTGAGTGAGAGAAGTAGGATATCCTTTGTCATAATCGCTCATCTGCTTCTTCGTCGTTATTAGTCGTATATATGATGATATACGTGAGCTTCGTCGCGTTGCGTTTTGGGTTCTTCTCGAGGAATTCTCGGTGAGGGGGAAAAAACTGTTAGTAAATTTTTAGATGGAGTTTTGTTTAATATTAAGAGATTAATATTAAGCAAAAGACGAAATTGTACACAAGAGGATGAAATTTACTAAAAGTTTTGGACGTGGTGCGGGCGTGGGGAATTAAATTATGTAGATGAAATTTGTTTAAGAAAGTTATAAAAGGATGATTTTTAAAGTTTAGTCGTTGTTGTAGAAAATGTAAGTGTCATTATAACTATTACTTATAAGTGAAATTGTACGAATAAATATTTATTTTTGTATATGATTTGGGAATTCGAGAGAAGAGGCCAGAACGCAAGGCATATACATATAAATATATAATTATTTTGTGTCATCGAAACTGAAAAAGAAAAAAAAGCTGACTGTGTTATAACTTCATTTGCGCTGCAGAAGTGGGACGAGACAATTCGCGTGAGAGAGATAAGGCGAGAAAACCAAAAAAAGTTTATCCTTCGCTATACTATTTTTCGTAAGTCGCGTTTTTGCTATTTTTATAAAAAAAAAATAATGAGAGACGACGAGAAGAGCCAGAGGAAACGCGGCTATTCTCCTTGTGGACTTGTTCGGTTTCGCTGATTTCCCATAATATATAATATACGCACACACGGATGTATAAGTGCATATATACATAAATATACGCTTGATAAATATGAATTTCCGGGAATTCTGTTGATGAGAGAGACACGCGCGCGCGAGTTATACCAACGGATGATCGCTTTTACGAGCCCATTATAACTATATTAAATTTTGTAAAATGCCCGCACCCACACAGTATAGAGAGAAAGAAAGAAAGAGAGAAGAGAAAAATTGTCAGATTAAAAGGTCGACGCGTAGTTTCGAAAAAAAAAAATTAAATTAAAATAAAGTACACGAGATATCGATTATTGAATTTCGGGCAGAAAATTTTTAGAGAGAGAGCGAACGTGAGCAAGA
Source organism: Torymus auratus (assembly GCA_900474315.1). Lineage (NCBI taxonomy): Eukaryota > Metazoa > Arthropoda > Insecta > Hymenoptera > Torymidae > Torymus > Torymus auratus. Next base: position 47,593 of record UXGD01000308.1, read on the forward strand.
AAAATCGCGGACGAAGTATATCGAGCGAAAGAGAGAGAGAGAAAGATAGCCGTTTGCGAATTTAAAAATGAAAAAAATAAATAAATAAATAAAACGAGAGGCGAAAGATTTTGTAATTGCGAGCTCGTCAAGCTAATACAGATGTCAATATTAATACTCGTAAAGAAAAAAATGAGAGCGAAGGAGAGGGTGGCGATGATGAAGAAGAGAGCATGAAGAATTACACTTGAATTGCTGCGGCGTGAAGAGTACGATGCTTTCAGTATAATGCTAATTCGATGGGCGATCAATGAATCGATCGACGGGTATATATAAAAATGCATATACACATTCTACACTCAGACAAAGACACTAGAGCGCTAATGAAAAAAAAAACTAAATAATGGTACGAGCGAGATTCGAACGACCGGCTGATTGATCGCACATTTTCGTTTCTGAATCGCGACTACACAGACACGCGTTTATTATTATAAGAGATGAAAAAAAAAATGTAAAGGAACGAATTTTCAATTGCCTCTTTCGATTATATCGCGCGGATTATAAAAGGGCGGTTTAAATAGAGATGAAAAAAAAAATAATGTAGTCACGATTTGGAGGGGAGTATTTAGGAAGACTTTTGAATTATGGACTTTCGAATTTTTCATATTTGAAGAAGTTTAAATTAAAGAAAAAAAAACTAATAAAACAAATGAAAAAAACACTGGGAAGCTCCACGTACAGAGTCGCGACTCTTGACCCAACCAGCATGTCCAACAATTTACGATATAATTATAAGTACATTATATTAAGTGTTTTCAAAAAAAATATATGATCTATATATGATAATAAAAACGGAAAAACGTTACGATTTGTCGTTGTCATTGGATTCCTTGATCTCATACTTTATATATCTTTTTTTTAAGTAGCAGATTTCATTTCAGTTTGAACAATTTACTTTATTATTAAATATCTTTCTTTATTATAGCAAATATATAAAAAGCTCATCATTCGATGTCTTCTTTATATAATAAATTCAAACATCTTTCAAGTATCCAATAAAAGCTAACAATGTAGATCAAATTTAAAAAGTAAGTATCTTCTTTTATTACTTTTAGAATAAAAAACTAATATTTTACAACCATGTTAAAGACATAAAGATATTTTACAAGAGTTTTTACGAGGAACAGGAAAGGGTAGGGAGAACTTTCGATCAATGCTTTTTTTCCCTTTTACTCTTACTCTTTGGCGTATTCGATTTCGGAGTAGTCGAGCCCGGTCCGATAACGATGCGACCCGATGCTATCTCCTCCCTTTCCGCTGAATTTTCAATTTGTTTTTGTGCTTCCAAGAAAAACATGAGATCTCGTATTTGTTCTCGTAAATCAGTCGCTTCCGTTTCTTTCTTTTCCTTGAACTCGGTCATCTCATCTTGCAACTGCTTGTGTTTAATCTGCCATGAAGTCTGATTGAGTTGGAGCGCTTGTCGGAGTTCCTTTTCTTCACCCAGCTGGGAGTGGGCTTGTGTTAGCTTGGTATTGGCGTTTTGTAATTTCTTTTCTATTGCCTGTTTTTCACGGGTTAAAGTGGAGAGTTGGCTCTGAAAAAAAATTAAATTATATTATTATATTATTAAATTTATTCAGAATGATGAATTTGCAGTATATTTTAATTTACCTTGATCTTAGTATTTTCTTCAGAAAGATGTTCAACCTTCTCCCTTAACTCTGTTGTTTCCACGCATGTTCGTTGTTCGATTTTAGCAAGTCTTTCTTCAAAATATTCTCTTTGTGCTTCAAGTTGTGAAGTTAATAAATAAGTAAACTCTAACTGTACAGAATCAACTTTCTCATCAACACCTGCTGTTTCCCCCTTGGTAGATTCTTGACCACCTTCTACCATTTTTCCGTCTTTATTTTGTAATAAGCGATCGACCCAGTGGTCGCCAACGTAATCCCAAACCCGATTTTGACCTAATTCCATTGCATAGCAATGATGCGTATCTCTGTAATGTTCAAAGGCATGACTTTGGTCATACCGACCACAACCAACGTGACCACAAATCAAACATATCCATAATGCTTCATTACTTGTCTCTGCAACTAAACCAAGATCAAAATTATTATCTTCTATCACTTTTGATTAACATATAATCAATCAGTATGAAATTTATAATGATAACTTACGGCATTCCATGCAATGACTATCTGCAACAGGTTCTGGGGTCTGAGCATAACGACAAACAGGACAGGATGTATCACCCCATTTTACCAAGCAGCTAGCGTGAAAAGTGTGATTACACAAAATAGTCAGTATGCCATCTACGCTTTCATCCATTTTTTCTAAACAAACAGGACAAGATGGCAATTCCGTATGTCCTGAGAGTGGTAAACCATTATCAGCTGTTTCCACCCTTGAAACAAAAACCATGTGACAAACAATTTCTGGCTCCAATGAATTGTAAGCAACTCCATTAAATGTTTCATAAAATTCACTGGCAGCTGCCTGTAAAAATAAATAATTACTTTAGTATAATTTGTACTTCTTAAATTTATTTATAAAATACTTACTGATGAACGAAAAGTAATTAATGTCATATATTGATTAGGATTCCCATCTCTAATAATTCTATAATACTGAATATCTTGATGACAAGCTGCTGTAAAAGTCATTAAATCATGACAAGTCATGGTTGCTGGAACTGATAATATGCAGATAGTATTGCTCCGATCAGCAGCAGAGTGCATTTCTGTTAATGTGCTATAATTGATAAAATAATATGTTATTGACAATAATGTATAAAGCATTTGTATTGTATAAAATATAAAATTACTTTTCTTTAAAAAGATGTAAAATTCCCTTAGTGACTTCAACATAAGGGTTTCCAGAAATAAAATTGATTTGATCTGCTGACGAATTGCAAACAGCAGCAGCACCTAAAGCACTATCATCTATATTTGAGGCAGCTCCAGACATACATGACTTTTCTTCAGAATTTTCTCTTGATGTCGAATGAGATTTGCTCGATGTTCGAGAACTCTGGGAGCTTTGAGCTAGCAAAGGTGAAGGTCGTTCATTAGGACCTGAATATGTTTCTATTGTTACATCTCGTGGCTCCCGTGATCCTCTCATTTTTCTTGTGTTTTTATCCATAATACCTGAAAAAATTTCATTTCTATCATTACCTTTATACTATATTCTCCTAAATTTAAGTAAAAGTTTTATAATTGTAAAGAAAAAACAAGCATAAACAAAGGAAATAAAGCATAATTATGATAACTGTATATAAATGAAACTGAATCTAATGAATAATGTAATGAAGTAACCAAATAAGATTTCATATAACATTACATTGATAGCAAAGTATCTAACATAATCAAAAACAAAAACAAACTGAGGTTACAAACGCAAAACATGTTAGAAAAAAGAAAAAGCCTTACTTGCGCTCTCAAGAAGGTCAAAATCACTGATCTCAATGCGAATCACACAGATTGATACGAGAATTTCAAGAGAAGACATCACATCATAAAATTTCCTCTCCACCGTATGAAAAAAACCTCAAAATGCATTTCCTTTTCTTATTTTCACTCTCCGCACCTCTTCATTTCTCTTTCACCCAGCACCTTTGTCCTGTCTCAGTTGCCAGTTACGAATTTATGTATATACACTACAAGACTATACACACAAAACAATCCGTCGCAGTCAGCCTGTCCACTGGTCAGCCATCCAATGTTGTTGTTCGGCGGCGACTGCGTATCTCCCCGCCAGATGTCGACGGCGTGCTAGAAAATCCACCGATAATGATAATGACATGCAGAAGGCGAGAAGAGTAGAAGACGATCCACGCTGCCTGCAACTATAATAGTGCAGTGTTTTGCTTCGCCTGCAAAAAGGAGCGAGGTGGAGCAGCGCCAGCGCGAGAGAGGAATGTTTGGCGTTAGAATGTAGTTTTAGTCGGGGCCCAAAGGGATTTTCCCTCAGATTATTTTTTTTTGTTAGTGCTAATTGGGCTTGTTTTTGGGGTTTAGGAGTGGTGTGATGTGAAAAGACGACTGCGTAAGAGCCGGACTTCTTCCAAGTGCTGCAAGGAAGAGGATATGCAGCAGGAGTCGGTGAGTTGTTTACTGGAACATTTGAAATTACGGTACTGAAATATAGGATTGATTTTTTTTCAAAATATGTTTTTTAAGGTAGGGAAAGGATAAGAGGTTTTTCTTAGCATTCGTAATTATGTCGTTTTCATTCAGAAGGACAAACCCATAAGTTATATAACTTGGAATTCTAACCTTAATTTCTACAGTTTCTTTCCGTTATCGCTAATGTATAAGATAAGGGATTTTCTTACGAACTTCTTTCAATCTGTTGTCAGTACTCGTTTATCGACGGTGCGCGATCAGGCTCGATTTTTATTTTAAGATTTTTGCTTTTGAAGTCTGTTTTATTTTTATTTTGAACTAACAATTTCAAATTTTGGACTTTTTTTTGCTATTTTTAGTACTTGTTTATTATATTACTATAAATTTCTTATTGTTGAACAAGAATTTTTACAACCAGTTGTTCCTGATAAGAAATTACTCATTGTAAACCAAACTACTCTAGATTATTGATATGTGTCAATTCATAGTGTACCAGTTTTAAAAAGCACACTTTTCAAAGTGTATTGTTTTCTTAAATAATAGTTCAAATTGATTGGATTAAAATCTGCTGATTTTATAAAAATAATGATAAATTATTACATCAATAAGATTTAAAAATTATTTGAAATCTCTTCATCATTCTAACACAGTATTATTTTTTATCAAAGTTTCCTTCTGATACTCAACCAAAATGTATATGTAAGTAACATCAATAAATAAAAAACATGATAAGGTAGAGCCCCTAAAGGATGATGTATTAGTTTGTATATTATCCCTATATTTGTAGGCCATAGTCCAGTAAATTTGAATATCCTTTTATCATTGAAAATTCTTAATAAATAGCAACTAATGCTTTAAATATTCTAGACATTTATATTATAAAATCTCTAATTATTGCTAGTTTTTAAATTTAGTTGTAATACTAAGTTACAATATAAATGACTAAAGAGCATTTGCATATTTTGTATGTACTTAGGTCGGATTATTATGATGAACTGCAATTAGATGAAGCTGATGAAGTAGAAATATTCAATATGACCTCCTTAGGAAAGCTTGTCTTTATGGATGTCCATTATAGGCATCCAAAACAAGTATATTCAAGTGCTTCATCGCTAAATCCTACTGAATGTTTATCATTGGCCTTTGAAAACTTATTTTACATGCCTTATGATATTATTGAAAATTATGGACATACCATTCAGACATTGGATATTAGTCATAACAAATTTGGCAGGTGATTGCAGAACTTTTAAAAATTTATGATTCAAGACACCATTAATTTTATTTACTAATTCTAGATATTTTTTTACAGGAATTTACATTTTTTGGCTGAATTTGAAAACTTGACTTCATTGAATTTGGATTACAATAACATTGATTCTCTTACAATCTTTCCTTATATGCCAAAACTTCAGCTTCTCTGGTTGAATAATAATAATATTGAAGATTTATTCCCATTTTTAAAGAACTTGTATGCAAGTTTTCCTAATTTGCAATATCTGTGTTTTATGGGAAACAAGGCAGCACCAAGTTACTTCAATGGTGGAACTTTTTATGATTATCTGCAATATAGGTATATATTTTTGCATTATCTCTAGGACAAAAATATTTGGCATAGTTAAATTAATATAAACGTTTTCTTATTATCTAATGGATAGATTGTTTGTGATCTCCTGGTTTCCTCGATTGGTGCATCTTGATGATCGAGTTATTACACCGGAACAGCGTTCTGAAGCCAAGAGACTTTTTAAGCGTCCAATTCTTGAGCAACTAGTAGAAAATGCACCACTTCCAGAGTGCATTAAAATGCTACATAGTAAATTAGCGGCGATTTTCATCAAGCCAGTCACACTGCCAGAGAAGTTCAAATCCACCAAGGGATCAAATCTTATTATCTAAGTCAGTATTACATAAGCGAACATTTGAAATAGATTTTTATAATGTATACACTTTTATACAGAATTGTATAAGAGGAGAATCAAGTACACGTTTCATAACTGTACACTCAAATAGTAGATTTATACATAGAAATTTACATTTTTACATTTTTATGGCTGCGCTTTTGTATTCATTTTTTACCGATTTTATATAATAACGTAGCGTATGCATTAGTACAAAATATGTTTTATGCATACAGCCGACCTTTTTTTATAGGTTTTTACTGCTTTGAGACATTTAATAGTCTTGTATACATTTTACAGCAGTTTAGTAAAACAATTTTTACGTATTTATCGACTGTGAACGCACAGAAAATAAAAAGTTTTCCAATTTAATATTTGCATTTTTATACATTTTACGCGATATTTTAATCGCTCGTAAGAAACGAAGGTTTTGATAAGATAAAGAAAGATCAATTCACGTGAAAATGATGAAAGTCTACCTAAATAGATTTATCTTCACAAAGTAGCCATTAAGAATGTAAAATCCATTTGTTTTATTACATTGTACACTTCAAAATGATCAAATTAGCAAATAGTGCCTTAACTCCAATAATAATCTAACAGAATCTAGATACTTCTAACACGATTACATTCCGTCATATAAACTTACCAAAAAAAGCTTGTTATTTAAATGAATATTAAAGAATCTTTATAAAATTATTAGTTAAAATTCTAATAAAATTGTTGACAATTATATAACCGGATCATTGATTTTCAAACCACCTTTACCATCGCACTATACAAGATTCTGGTCGAATTGCAATAACTTGTGTTACATCAGTAAGTAATCAAAATCTTCTATCCCACTCTAATCAAACCAAACAGATAATAAAAGAAAAATAAACTATCGTCTTGAAAATTCTCAGCCAACATTTTACTACAATCACGAAAACTCTCGAGCACCGATTACCTACGTATACGTAACCATCCGTATAATATGCGAAATCCTCCGGGCCACACAACAATAAATTAATGCAACGTATATTGCGACCGCGCCTGCGCGAGATAGAACAATCGCCCCCGCGCGCGCGTGTTTCCCTTTTAGACAAGTCTCACGACTCCTTCCCAAATCTCTCTCTCTCTCTCGCTCCCTCCCGCATGTTTTATGCATGCGCGACGCCGATAAGCGTGCGCGCGGGCTCTGAAATATAATGCTCTTTTGTGTAGCGCATAGTGCAACTATTACGAAACGTCACTTCTTCTCCCCTTTCTTTCTTTTTTTTATTGTTTGGGAGACGAAAATCTGCAAGTCGAATGGAAAAAGAGAGAGAGAGAGAATGGCGATATTGCATTGCGCGTAATGGGTACAAATTGTATTGTAGGCGTGGATCCGGAGAGTGGAAAGAATGGAAAATTGGTTTTATTTATGCGCTTCTCGTGTTCTTATCGTACGTTCTACGAGGCGGTTCGTGCGTATATTACAGTCTGTAGCTTGAAATATATATCTTCGTTAAATCATTCATGTCAATTTCAGGTGATTGCTTATCGTTCGACTCTAGAGACAGCTTTCAAGTGCCTGAGCTGTGTACATGCTTTATTATTTCTATTTAAATTGCCCCAGTTTTCATGCTTTTTAGTACTGGTTCTTCCGACGTTCGACCCACATTATAGTTATAAATCTCGGCGTCAACTTAATTTAATTATCAATTAGTTCGCGTATTAATATTATTAAAGACATTTTATTATCTATATACGTGATTCTCTATACATACAGATACGGTTTTGATATATTTATTTGTTCTTATTTCAAGTATTAAATTATGATGAAGTATTAGTTTCTAGAAGATTTTAAATAATACTATACTTTTTTAATATTTAAAAAAATGTTTGTTTGCCACAAGTTATCAATTGCAAATGCCAGTGTATTTACTGTCGCGTGTTTCCAAGTTATTGAGTGACTTATGTTATTTTTCGCTTTAGATTTATTAGTCGACTGCATTAGTATTCGTAATACCTATCAAGATCTTTTCAAATTCATTTGAAAAGTTTCAGCAACAATTTTACGAAATAAGTCCGTCAAGATTTATTTATTAGCGTATTGATCTATCACTTGAATGAAAAATTCAATTTTTCAGTGTATTGAAATAGGACAAATTCTTATTAAAGGTACAGTCATAAAAGTAATGTATACACTAGTTCAAAAATCGCTATTGACATGATGAATTTATATGAGAAGACTATGCATAAATCCAAGAAAAAAAACTGAATGTGTCTGGCAGAAGCGAACATAATTTCACCTAACATTATAATCTAATAAATGTTGACACATATAATATTTATTTCAAATTTTCATACAACGATAACTTTTTTATCAAAGATCAAATTAGACCGTTTAAAATGTTGTAATTGCAAGTACAGTTACATAAGGAAATCTATGCTAAAAATCCATTTACGCGTCCTCAAATAAAAGGGATAACAAATTTTTTCAAGGCACACCTTCCGAGTTTGGTTTCTCCTACCATTTGTATCACATAATATAAAAGAAAAATCACGAATCATTAGAAAAGGTTGAATAATTAGAAGAGTGAAAATTAAAAATAATGTAAAAAAAATCTTTTCTTCAACTTTTAGCTATTTATTTCAGAAACGCCCTAGACAAATTTACACAAAAAAATAAATAAATAAATAAAATGAAACTAGACAAAATTAGCTTTTATTTGCTTTTTTAAAAATTAATAAATGTCGATTTCTTCAAAAGTTTTGACTGTTTATAAGGTGACTTAATCTATTTGTTTATAAAAAAACGTGCACGAGCCTATAAACAAGTAGACGTATCTTTGCAGATTTTGAAAATTTTTCAATTTCGATATCGTTGACTCCCTATGAAACTGCACAACGTACAAAATGAGCCCTTCCTACTTTTGCAGTATTGAAATTTCGTTGAAAAAACTTTTTTTTGTTAATTTATGAATCATATTATTATGCGATATCTTTTTTTACATTATATCATGAACAAATGATTGTAAAAAAATTTTATTAATGTGGCCAATTCGAGCTGAGCGTCGAAAAGGCATCAAAATACGCAGAAAGCTCGCGTACTGCCGATTTGTACGATTTGCTTCTTTTAGTTCATTTTCGACACTCAACCGATCCGAACTTTTGAAGGAATCAACCTTTTATAATTTTCAAAAACAGCTCATAAAGCTAGTTTTTTCAAGTTTCATATTGTTTTTTGCAAATTTATCTAGGACATTCCTGAAATAAATGGTTAAAAGTTGAAAAAAGTTTTTTTTTGTATTTATTACAAATTTTCATTCTTTAAAAAAAGAGTCTCACCAAGACATTTTAAATTGTACAGGATTTTTCTGATAAATCATGTGGTACGAAGACACAACTAAAACACGCCCAGAAAATATGTCTTGAACCAAATTTTGAGCACTTTTAAGGACGCGCGTAATAAAGTGAATTTTTCGCGTCTAGATTTCCTCACACGCCATCGACTGTGCTTGTTTATTCGTCGAAAGAAATGCGCGCACGCGCGATCGCGAGCCGATTATATCGTGATTTCGCGATATCCGCTTTACCATTGGCAGTCGGAAAAATGTTTCCTCACTTGTCAGGTTTCACGTTCGTTATACTTATCTAGTCACACTTTCCTCTAATTGCTAATAGCCTGATCTTTTAAACTACCCGCGAGTGACACGTGGCGCATACATAGCAAAAATGCGTTTGCTTACACGCGCAGTGGAAGAGGAAGAAATAAACAGTCGCGTGATTGACATAATACTTTCTCAAACGCGTAGTTCTAGACTTTTGCATACTCGTGCATTTTCTTTATGATTGCACGCAGAATGAATCCACACTCTTGTCTATGAAAGAGAAACGAGGTAGAATCAAACCATTTTTCACATTATTGTTCGACGCTAAATTACAACTTATATACCCTTGATATTATATTTTATATTCGATCAATACACGATCTCTCATGTACCAGCGTATAATTATTACCAATACTATAACACAATGTTATATACGTATACAATAGAAGATAAAATAAAATAAACCGTTCTCACACCATCACCGCAGCGAGCAATAAATTAATTCTCGTGCCCGGTCCGCGTGATCTTTTCGCAATAATTTATCTCCCCTCCCTCCCGCGTATCAATCAATTTGTTCGCGCGAGCGATTCTTTTCTCCGGCCCCTGTACGGTCTTCGTCGCCTTACATTATCGCGCGCACGCACATTTTTAAAGCTTACATCCTCGCGCGTCAATAAGTCAACGGCCCATTTAAACGACCGACCGTCGCTTATATATATACATATTTAAACGCCTCTGCGCACGGCGGGCGATGTGTCAAGTGTATGACCGCGCGCGCAATATATAACGCTCTCTCCATTCATCCTCGCCGCGGAAATGATAATTGGCATAGTTATGCTGCCACGATCGATCTGCCGCTCGTTAAATTCGCGCACACAAGTGTTCATTCGAACATCACGTCTATAGGTGCATACATATATGTATAATATATATATATATAGGTGTGCGCACGTATTATAGTTGAATGTACTCCACACAGGCGCGCCGACGTTCAAACGAGCGTTAATTTTTTTTCTACCTCGTTTACCCTGCTGGATGATATGCCTAGCAATTAAGAGCGCATCTCGCGGTTAAACGATTCCGTGTCTTTTTTTTCCTTTTCTTTTTAACGGTGTTAACCGCACGACTCGCGATTATTGTTAATGGAATTATACACCGGCGGACGGAAATTTGCAGAGCGGGTAGCGCGCTGCACAGTATAGTGAAATTTTCACGTTCATTAACATTTATAGATTCGTCGTTAACTGCACACAATTTAGTGCCGCGCGTATAAATTGCGGACATTGCGGGATGGCGCGCGCACAGCGGGCGAAGTGCATATATTTCAACGTTTGCTCTGCCTTATGATAATTTATTGGATTTGTATTGATTGTAACTTGATGCCTCGTAAATTAATGCGTTTTTGCACAATTTCGAGCTGTTTCACGTCGCGTAAATGAGATTGTAAATGCAAATAATAATTATAATAATATAGTAATAATTCTCAACGAAGTTTCGTTTCTCCGCCGTATACATAATTATTATTTATACACGTATAATAAAAATTTAATTACAATTTATTTCAATGTACATATACAACAGACCTCACACATCTATATCCATCATCCACACAGAATTAATAAATATAACAACTCTCTCGCTGCATAACTTATTCCACGACGACCGTTTCCGACTCCGGCGGATTGACTTCGGTCATTTTGTAGGATTCGTAATCTCTCTCCTCTTTCGGCGAATCTGCTGCTTCCTTCTCCGAGAAGAAAACTTGATAGGCCGATGTGCCAAGCGCTGCTCCCAGCATCGGACCGACCCAGTAAACCTGCGCGAATAATTATCGTTACGTAAAAAGAAAAAGAGAATCAAAGACGCTCTGACTGTTTTTAGATCGTCAGCTATTAATACGATGCAGGGTATGGTAATGAAGCTGTTTGTTATTCACGATCGCATATCTCTTACCCATTGGTTATCCCAGGCGCCGTTCCACAAAGCCGGCGCGAAGGTCCTCGCTGGGTTCATGCTGCATCCTGTGTAGGGACTCTATAATTTCATTACATAACATTTTTAATCATCTGTTTTAGTTTTATTGGTGTACAGTATATAGAATAATATACGATAGAGAAGCTTGTTTTAATAAATACTGCGAACCGTTATTCTCACATAATTGACATAAGTATATACTTGCAAATCTATATATACAGTTCTGTAAGCCTACTTTACACACCCGACTCACAAATTAACAAGCTCAAAAAGCCTCGGCCAAGGAACTTAGGCTTAAAAACACCGGCAATCACAAAAGCAGACGTCAGAAGAAGAAAAAAAGTATATCCGCTATATAAAGTACGCAGCCACTTCAAAAGGCAACTCTCCATACCCCTCGCCAGGCAGGGCAATACAACTAAACCCTCTAATTTGCCCATTCAAAAGCTCCCGGGCCTACTTTACCTCCACGTAATACCCTGTAACATCTATATATACACGCGGCACAAAGAAGAAGAAGAAGCGAAACTTCCAAGTTATTCGCGAAACTTTGCCTCTCCGCGCAGCATCAAAGGACACCGTCGTCATCCTCCCCTTCGTCGTGTCTGCGCGCGCGCAGACGTTATAGAGCGAGGAGACACACGTAAGTAGCTTACCGCGGCAAAGGAAATAGCGGCGACGGCAAAGCCGAAGCGCAGGGCCGTGGAATCGGTAGTATGGGCACAGCGCGGGTCCCACGTGGCGCAGGCGCCCAGCAGTATAAGAGACGTGCAGAGGATCTCGATGAGGATCGCCTGGACTGTCGAGATGTCCGGGTGGATGACCGTCACGCACAGAGGCACCTGGGAATTTGGGTTGCCGTCGTTCATCAGCAACACCGGCGTGACTATCTGCAAAGGGTTACGGATGTATAATGTCTATGTATGTATGAAGGGTGGTTGTTTGTTATATATACCTTTATCAGGCCGTAGCCAATCGTCGCGCCGATGAACTGGGCGACCGCGTATACGAGGCCCGTCGGCACGGACTTGAGGCCAAACATCACGGCCCCGAGGGTCACCGCGGGATTCAGGTGCGTGCCGCTGATGTGACCGAATGTCTTGAAGAAATTAACAAGGTTTTGATAACCAGAGTATATCGGGGGTATAGTTTGGTGAAGTTTCAGGTGGACTCGGAATTGTTGTATAAGATTTCATTTTAGTTTCATATAATAGGTATCTGTATAATACAATTTAGTAGATTTGATTTTAATACCGTTTGATTTAATATAAATCATATTACTTTTTAAACCTTAATTTTGTAATTCTTATCAGGTTTAGAGGAGAGTAACGCATCTTAGATCTGATGAATTCAATTGTTCCATAATTTTGTAATTTGTATAAAATATACTGTTAAATCTGTGGTACCAAGGAAGAAGGAAACATGTGACTTGAGAATATGTTTTCCGGATATTGCGATTTAAATGCTAAAGCTTAAAAGAAACTGCCAAGTTTCTTAGTTTTCTGACTAAAATGTATACCTAATGCTTATTAGAATAAAGTACTGGGGAGTCCTACTGGCCTATACCGGAAGTGCTGACTGCTAATAACACCAGGTTCAAGATTAAACGCCAGTAGCTGGCTTGAATTGCTATATAGTATTGGAGACAGTACTGATAGTGAGCCAGTACTGGCT